>JAQFYB010004898.1:0-15147 GCA_034694085.1 Pogonognathellus longicornis
GGGAAAGCCAAAGTAATAAAACAACTAAACAACTTTTCCTTCTTACTCTTTAATAGATTTTCTCAGTGGGTAATTGGTTGATTATTAAACAGTTCAACAGTCAATTGATTTGCTACGAAAAGCAAAGCGACCTATAATTATTGTTGGGAGCCAGGCTACTCTTCCACCTGTGCCTATTGATGAAGTTCCCAAGGCATTAAATAAAATTGGCATTCCAGTGTTCCTAGGAGGAATGGCCAGAGGACTCTTGGGAAGTGATTGCAAACTGCAGGTTTGACATTATTTCATATTATTTATGATCTGTGACATCAAGAATCATATGTTTGCTTTTAATTTTATGATATGATATGATATGAATTTTAATTTAATGATTCCTGATGAGACATATCACATACATTTATTTTGTTTTTTGTTTGAATATTTGTATAGATGCGTCACAAAAGAAAGGATGCTTTAAAAGATGCCGATCTAGTGATTTTAGCCGGTGCCATATGTGATTTTAGACTAGGTTACGGTCGTTCATTACCAAAGAAGGCGAATATCATTGCAGTCAACAGAAACTATGACAAATTGCACCTTGTACGTTAAAAAATCTAACAACTATCTAATTGAAGTCAATTTTAACACATCTTGAAACTAATTATTGTTCTCTATTATTATCAGAATTCCAAACAATTTTGGAACCCCACAATTGCAGTGCAAAGTGATGTAGCCGAATATATAACGATGCTTTCCAAAAGCCTTGGTGATGATTACAAATGTGATACGAATTGGATTGAAACTTTAAGGAAAAGAGAAGATGAACGAGAAGTTGAACTTGTACAGGTATCGAAATCGATCTGTTCACTTTTGCTATTGGCTAACTGAATTCCAAATCATGTTTTGAAGTGGTAGAATGTATTTATTTTGAAGTATATTGTACTTTTCATGTCTTATTTAGAAAGCTGCCCAGTTAACGCAGACTCATTTAAATCCTTTGAAAGTACTTCAAACTTTGGACAAAATCTTGCCTGATAATGCTATTTTGGTTGCTGATGGTGGAGACTTTGTTGCTTCTGCAGCTTACATTTTAAGGTTTACAAAGCTTTTTTGTGGTTTAAAAGCATGAATAATTGTAGAAATTATAAAAAACCATGCTGATATATTTTTCTTCCAATTAAGACCGAAAAGCCCTCTCGCTTGGCTGGATCCTGGTCCATTTGGAACCCTTGGAGTTGGTGGTGGATTTGCCCTTGGTGCAAAATTATGCCGTCCAGAAAGTGAAGTATGGATTATATATGGAGATGGATCATGCGGCTACAGTGTAATAGAGTATGACACGTTCGCTCGACACAAAGTAAGTTTTATATTTAAAAAATAATAATGCACAATCTAAACAAACTGGTTTTTACTATTTTCTGTTTATTTGTCTTTTAAAGGTACCAATAATTTCACTTGTGGGCAATGACGCTGCTTGGACTCAAATTGAACGAGAGCAAGTTCCTATGTTTGGAAGCCATGTGGCTTGCAAATTGGAGGTTATTAATTTGATAGAAAATTCTAAAAAAATTATACTGTTTAATTACATTTTTGAATTCCATATACTTATTTGAATATTTACATTACAGTATTCCAACTATCATGATATTGCATCCGCCTTGGGAGGAAAAGGCTTCCTTGTGAATCGAGAGAATGAAAACAACATGAATAAAATATTTTTGGAAGCGCAAGCAGAAAATGCTCATGGTCGCAGTGTTCTCATCAATGTTCTAATTGGAACGACGGATTTTAGAGACGGAAGCATTTCTGTGTAAAATCTTAATTTGGATAAAACTCCTAAGGTTTTAATTTCCTGATTGTTACAAAACAATATTGACATAAAGAAATATAAAGACTACAATATTACGTACCTGTACAAGTCTACTAAAGTTGTTAATGAGCATGTTCCACTTAATTTATAGTATCAAAAAGCGATATTACTGATTCTATCTCAATAACTTGTTTATTAAACCAACATCAAAGTAGGGGCATTTAAAATTACAATTGGTTTCGTATTTCTAATTGACCCGTGTAGTATTAATGTAGGTAGTTTTAAAGCATTTTAAGGTTAAATTCAGTCATATTATGTACTTCATTCAAGTGGTTAATTTTATTGCGTATCAAAAATGGCTTATTGTGCATGAGATAGTCAAGTGATTTCATGGTTCATTGCTTCTGGGATAAACCGTGGTGAATCTTCAGGCTGTCGATTCCTTTTTCTTTGTGGGCTTCGTGTCGTAGCTAACATCCTTTTGCTCATGTTACGACGTATTTAGCTCTCAATTTACCGGTTTCATTCAGCATGTCGAATCGACGTAAATCCTCAAAGATTTATTTGCTTCGTAATGCTATGTAAGTTCTGCCGAATTCATTTTACTTTTCAATCTCTGACAGAATGACTCAGGTTACTTCTTTGGCAAAATCTGGGTTTCTGTTAATTTTGTTAAAGGAATAAGAGAAAATTTTGAATACCAAAATTAAACATATTTCTTGTTGAAATAAAAATGGCTCATAGAAATCTCCTGACTGATAATTTCATATTATTTATTGTAATCACCATTATTATCAATAGTCATTTCCGTGATACTTTCTGCATTAAGTTTCCAAATGAGACACTTTCAGAAGAAGCAAGACTTGACGAAGTAGAATTCATAGACGCTGGTAATAGCAAAAATAACGTGGGAGTCATCGCTAATGTTTTTCCTAACAAGAGTTTATCTGAAAGAAATGAAGACCGCTTAGGCAGACAAATTGTTTTCTCTGCGGAAGGTTACGATTCGAAAACGACAGGAAAGTATGGATGGAATTCTGGGGGAGGGGGAGGATGGAATCCTGATGTGAAAAATGGTAACATTTTGCACTCTATTCTAAAATAACTTGCCTTACATTTATAATTTTAAAACTATTTCATTTGGGAAGTTAGCGATAATTTAGAAAAATATTAAAATAACATAAACAAATTGAAAACAATGAATGCATTAAACTAATTTCATTCTGACAGTTATCAGAAATCATCATAATCGTCCACACCACCCTCCTCCAAAGGGACACAGGCGTCCGACATTTTCTGTACCAGCAATAAATACAGACCCGCTTGTTTCACCAGAAATCAACGCTATTACAATCGTTTCATGTGATGTTGGAAATAAATGCCACCATTTTGTACACTGTGCTTCATACTCCGACCATTTCTTCCGTTCCAAGGACCGTTGTTGTCTTTTGAATCAGTTTGCAAATGGAATGTGCTGTTCGGCAATATATCCCGATGGCGATTCAAAGTCTACTTTCGGAAACCATTTTAATCCCTATTCAACAACTAAAGTTAATGTTCCTGATTTGAGTGATGAATCCATCCAAAATGGAGCTCAAAAAGGATATGACTACCTTTCCAAATATGTAAAGATCGAGAATCAACTCTTGGAATTGGGAATTATAGTGGAAAAAGGAACTTCTGAGTATGGACATTTGCAGTTCTTCCAGGTTTGATATTTTTCTTAAAACCTATATTTTTCAATTGTTTGCTAGTAATTAACATTTCATTTTCAACACTTTAATTTTAATTAAACTCAACATGAGCTGCATTCTCCGCATTATTGAACTTATAATTTCTTCCCGAGGAAAATAAAAGTGTGAATATTTTATGTTCATTCAACCGGAACATATATATTTCCTTTCATACTTATAGGTAGGACAATGCGGGAGAATGCATCTTTAGTTTAGATTTTAGATAATCTGCAATTCAGTGCAGCTTATTTGCTTATTGCTAGTCTTTTACCACTTTGCATAGCCAAGTTCAATTGACTTGACAGTATAGGGGCGTAGCCAGGATTTGGTTTTCGGGGGGAGCAAACTCAAAACATGACGTATAATGTGCCAATTTGTGCAATATAATTGTCACCTTGCCCCCTGGCTACGCCAGTGTGACAGTGTATAGAACTTTTGTAATAAAAGCGTACTCAAGACAAGACTACATAAAATGATAAAATGCATCTTAAAGTTTTTCATCGTAATAAAGCATGAAAACTCCAAGTCAGATCTCAAGTCGTAATTTCATGGTTTTTGGTTGATTAGCTTTTGTTTGTTTTCCATTCAAGACTTCATCAGAAGCAATTAACCTTGCACGGACCAACTTCTTGGTAATGAAGGCGTCTAGCTACATTCAAGACACGTAATATTTCTTTGTCTGTTTGATTTGAAAAAGACAAGTCATTCTTCTGACTAAGTATGAAAAAACACCTGAGTATTTTTTGCATATGTGTCCTCAGATATTATCTGACAAATGATGAAGCAGGTATTGGACTCCAAGGTTTTGATTTCGGGGGCACTGTTTTCGCAAAGATTTGTCCACCTACACCGAAATGCGACACATCTTCTAAATATCGGACTTTTGATGGTTCATGCAATAATCCTGGCGTTCCTAAATTAGGACAAAGTATGACACCATTATTACGCCTCTTACCTCCTGACTATGCTGATGGTATAACTTTTCATTTCAGTTAACCTAAATACATAAATAGGCACATCCGTTTTTTAAATGTTTTTTCTCATTTTGAATAGGAATTTGGGAACCAAGAGTACGCAAAGACAAGTCACATTTACCAAGCGCGCGACTAATCACCCGTACTATAGTTCCAGATGCAAATCTGCCCGATCCTCGTTATTCTCATTTATTGGCTCAATTTGGCCAGTTCATTGGTAAAATCTATATAGTAACATTAAATATCCTACACAAATCAACAATTGTAAATTAAAGCAATGAGAATTAATGTACCTATATATTACTTTTTCCAGATCATGATTTTTCACACGTTCCTATTTTTAGGTTCGGTGACATGTCGGGAATTCAATGTTGCAGCGGAAAATCTGATGTGTCACATCCTACTTGTTTCCCAATCGAAATACCTCCTGGTGATTCTTTGCTGAAGAATCAGCGATGTATGAATTTTGCTCGTTCCATGATAGCTCCTAGAATAGAATGCACTTTCGGTCACGCTGATCAGGTAATCGGTGAATCCATGTGGAAAAACCTAAAACCTAAACTTATTCTAGACTTATTCTTTACTCGATGTAAGATTTTTTGTTTCTGGAAATTCCTTAAAATAGTTAAATCAACTGACTCATTGGCTCGATGGTTCACAAATCTACGGTAATACAGACAACCAAGCTGAATCCCTCAGGGAATTTTCAGGAGGCCAACTCCGGGTCACAAGAGATGCTCTTGGAAATCCTTTGCTACCTTTGGATTTAGAAAATAGTGATGATTGTGCTGGCTCACAGGGAAGTAGAGGACAAAGTTGCTTTTTAGCTGGTGATAAACGTGTCAATGAACAAGTACACCTGTTTTACATATATCTATCTCACTTTAGTTTTAGTAAATTCAAGCCCAATTTTAATGAATGAAGAATAAGAAATAATGTTTATAATTGTACATTGTATTGTTTTTTATTTTGTTAGATTGGTTTAACCTCAGTTCATACAATTTGGTTACGGGAACATAACAGACTGGCTCAGGCACTGGGCGAAATTAATCCTGGATGGAATGATGAGATTTTGTTCCAAGAAACTAGACGTATAGTGGTGGCTGAATATCAACACATCATTTATAATGAATGGCTGCCCATCGTAGTTGGTATAAAAATATTCAAACTAATTTTAAAACGCATAACATTATAATTACATACTTCATACTTGTTTGGTCTATGAAGAATTAGTAATTTTCGGTGTTCATTCTATTAACAAATGCAAGTTTTAATGCTGAATTTTTCAGGTAGAGAATATATGAATACATTTGGAATCCTACCATTGTACGATGGATATTACAATGGATATGATGCTAATGTAGACCCCACAGTTTCAAACGCTTTTACGACTGCTGCGTTTAGAATGGGTCATACTCTTATACAGGGAATGTACAAGTAAATAAACCACATTTAAGAATTTGTTTTAATCCTATCTTAATGAAGAATATTATAATAACATTATTTATAAATGTTAGGTAAGTTATCTGCAAAAACGATAATAATGACAGAAACTGAATTATAATCTATAAAATAATATTTTAATTTTTCTTATAGTTTAAACAACCCAGGAAAAGGAAATTCGGGACAGTTGATTCTTCACGATTTCTTTAATAATCCACACTTAATAAAACAGTCTGGATTCATCGATTCGCTTAATCAAGGCTTTTTAACCCAACCTATTCAACGGTTTGACAATTTTGTCACTACAGAAGTAAGTGCCCAAGAGTCCTTTTTGCATTATTTTTCAAGTTGCCCCTTTTGTACGCACAATCAAATAGTTTGTGGATTTAGTAAATGTTGAGTTGCTTTATTTTAGAATTATCTAATTGCCTTATTTATTACTTAATCTTTCGATATACATAATGGCAATATTAATATATTAATAACAAAATAAATAAATGCAGTTACGTGATCATCTGTTCCAAATGGGAAGTATGGGTGGAATGGATTTGATTGCATTAAACATTCAGAGAGGAAGAGACCATGGACTTCCAAGCTACAATGAATACAGAGATTTATGTCGTTTGGGTAAAGCAAGGGATTTCTCAGATTTGAGTCCAATTATTCATCCTAGAAAAATTAATAGTTTAGAGCAAATCTATGGAAATGTCGATGACATTGATTTATTCATCGGGGGAATTCATGAGACGCCTTTGCAAGGAGCATTGGTTGGTCCCACTTTCGTTTGTATTATTGGGGATCAATTTGCTCGAGCGAAGAAAGGGGACAGATTTTTTTATGATGTGGCAGATAAACCTGGAACATTTACTTCGGGTAAGTATTTCACCAAAAAAATTGTACTAAGGCGATCATACAGAGGGAAAAACAAGCAAGCTTATTTTAAAAAGTGCAAAAAATGATCAAAGTTTCGACACGAAAATTTGAAGCACTTTAAGTTAATTTTGACTTGAATTGTTTCAATTTTTTATTTGCCCTTCCGAAGTAGATTTCTGTATACGGCCTTGACTCTATATTTTGTTGCTAGAAATAGTAGTTTCATTAAATGTAAAATTCATTATAATTGTAAAATTTTCAGAACAACTTCATGAAATTCGACGCGCTAGTATGGCTCGTATAATGTGTGATAATAACGATGAATTAAGATCCATTCAACCTCTGGCGTTTTATCTTCCAAATGGAGGATTGTAAGCGAAATTACAAATTTTAATTATTACTAACTCCCTTGTAATAAAACTTCCAATTAATAAGACCTTAATAAACACCTTAAAAAATATTATATGATCATTTTATATTATAATCATCGTTTTTACTTTTAGCAACCCAATGCTGCCTTGTGGAAGTCCTTCGATTCCTCGTGTGAATCTTAAAGCTTGGCAGAGATAGTTCTATGGAAAACTCAACTCAACTGGTGCTGTGAAAATACAACCTAATTAAAATACTTTAAATTCTGTTTCCAATTTTTTATCTACTTTAATAACAATTTTAAAAGCTATTGATTTCTGATACTTTGTTTTTAAAATACTAAAACAGCAATAAAAATAGCAATTTCGTTTGAAAATATCTAAGAAATAATGATGGAAACGATCGTCCCACAATTTTTGTAAATGCTAAGACCAACGCCCTACCTACGCCTACGGTGCTTCATTATCATTGCAAATCAATTCGTCAGAGTATAATAATAAAATCTTTCGTTGAATCAAAAAAATATGCTCAATCTTTTCCAAAAGAACGTTACACAAATTATTAACGTTTTCATGAATGAAAATATTTGCCTCTGTACTCTGAAGTATGTATGTGCGTGGCAGATAACGGGGTTTATTTCTGCAATTGACACTAAATGTGCAAAAAGGAATGAATTACTATACATATTTGTTATACACTTACACTTATAGACGAGAAGACTATCTATCTAGAATTTGGAAATGTCGGGACACAAGGGGTTTTTGGAGGACACATAGAGGTAAAAATGAAAAAAAAGAATCTAAGCATCCATATTTCAGACAAAAAGCATCCACACGAACGCAAATGCTCGTATTGTCCGAACAGAGATATAGATATAACCGCATTGATGGAAGATTATCAATAATCAAATGGCTTGCTTCTAATTAAGACGTAACTGTGAGTTTGAACTGGCATTGAAACTCCATGATTTTTGCTAAATTGTTGGTGGGAATATTTTAGACAATTTGGCCACCATTTCTGACTACAAGTCGTGCACTTGCAAATACAGCAAAATCGGACTAAAAGGGGTCCGAACCACAGCTAACCTTTGGTTACCCCTGGAGGTCAAACTGCCCGGTATCTTTTTTCCGACCCTAACCATCCTTAAAGCCCACATTACTTTGAGTCTATATACAAAATTTGGGGTCAATCGTACGAAAAAGGTAGGTGCATTGAGTGCGTCATCGCTACGCTATATCTACCGGATAAATATATGGACCAAAGCAATACAATAAATAAGCTATTTCAGGCTACCTTATCTTAGGTGCTACAATAGAAATAAGAATATCTTGTACCTAACAGTTCAAATCATTATTTTAAGATTAACCCATTTGAAGTACCTAAAATTGTCTCACAGGATCGAATCTTAATTCCTGAAAGGGCTATATTTAATCACGCTTTGTATAAGGTGCAGTCACTGCAGTCCACCTAACGGAGACTTGAGTGCTATTTATTGTACATAATGAAAATAATAATGACTGAATGTGTGAAAAGAGATGCTTACAAATGTACTCGCAATACTGATACATACTAATTATAGGCAAAGGCTTTTACCCTGGGTTTTATACTGGGAGAGCCATCATATTCATACCATAATAATTTTAATTTTAGTAAATAATAATTATGGCACTAATTACACTAATTAATATAATGTTTATAACTGTAATGTAATAAACTATAATATTTAGTGAAACATTACACATGTCTTAATATTTCATGTATTAATATTTTATTTAAAAAGGCTATATTAATGGCTGCATATTGTGAACGTAAAGTGTAATTTAGTTTGAAGTTTGAATCAGTACGCTTCAAGGCTTCAAAGCACTTGTACTTCAAAAACACAATTAACATTAGAATTTTACCTCTTTCAATACTATATTTTTATGATTACAATGTTTTGTTCTTCAAATTATAATATAGAGAAATAATAATTTTTTGGCTTTGCAAACGTGAATTTAGAATCCTAATTTATTTCAAAACCATTTTTACCAGTTATTTAATAACACAATTCGGAAAATGAGATTCCATTTCCTTGTTTTTGTATTTATTTACTTGGAATGTCTTTGTTTGCCATTTTGTTTATGTGTATATGAATACGAGGTTACTGATGACAAAGATTCAACTGTTGAGGATACATTTAAATCTAGTAACAAAGGTTGGGGTTCTGGCGGTGGGAACGGCAACGGTCTGGTGCATGAAAATCCACCAGCATGTTTAGACCCAGCAAATATACCAATTCCCTCCCCGATCGACCCGAAATTTGTAAGTCTGAAATCCTTAATTTTTCTGTCCTGAGATATATAAATTAATCAATACCATTATACTTATATTCAACATAATTAATTGAATGAAAAATTATGTAGGCTCTATAATTATAAATATATATTCTATTCTTGAGATTTTTATATATTTTGCATTTGTGGTAAAAATTTTAAATTATATCACAGTGGTTTTGTACGTTTTCATTTTCTGTAGTTCGTGGGGCGCCGATATTTTTACTATAGCGGAGGAAGTTATTTTGGATATGGAGAGATGGCTAGGAAGTTGCTTGGACGTAACGTATCCAACAAACAAGAACTGGATGAGATGTGTCCAGGCATGTCTATCGGTGATGATCCTGTATTATTTAACGGATTCGGAAAGCAGTTTGCCTTACACTGTATTTTCAGCCAGCCATATCTAGGGCAATGTAACGTATCCACGGATCCAGCAGAATATGATGGACAGTTTGGTGTTAACCCTAACTTAGGATACAGTGAGACAAAAATAGTGTTACTTTTGAAATGCATATAGAATATAGATAATTGTAATTGATAATTTTATTTTGCCAAAAGAGACAAATGTTAGCAGAACAAAAGTAGTTAATACTTTACTATTCAAATGATAATCAAAGATGTATTTTATTTTTCAGAAACTCTTGGAGTTCACCTTGTAGCAACGGACAATAGAAATTATGCCATGTTTTACTTGTGTATGGACGATACTAAGGGAGATTACCAGTTGCTTACAACCCGGCCATTCTTATCGCCCGATGTGATGAAAGTGTTTCTCAGTATGAAAAATAAATTAGGGTTTAATCGATCACAACCCCTTATCCCGGTCTGCCGTCCGCCGAAAACTAATAAACCGTACCCATCTCCATTTCAAAGCTATCCAGCTTTCGGAAATCAGAGTCTAGGATGGTCACAGTCCCCGTCCCATAGTAATGGATGGTCGCAGTCCTCGTCCCATAATAATGGATGGTCGTCCTGAATTTCAAATTGATGACATTTACAAAACAAACACAATTTTCATTAATTTACCAATATTGATTTAATTTATTCTTCCAGCATGAAATAATTTTTATTTATTGGTGTAATTTATTTAAGTTAATAAAATTTTCCATAAATTAAAAAAAAACATGTCTAATAATTAATGGCAAAAGAAATAGAAAAGATCATTCCACATAGTTTGAATCGTCTTGGTGGTAATATGACATTTCAATGCTAACTTATATCTTCAGTTTAGCAATAATTAAACCGATTTCTTTTGTTCTACTTAAAATAGTTTGTCATACATAATGCATTGGGGACTTCAAGTATTGACGAATCTTTCCCAACTGAACGTTGCAATTTTTTTAAAGCTTTCCTTAATGGAAATATTATTTCTGAAGTATGTACATGCAAATAACGGGGTTTATTTTGTAATTCAAACTAAAGATTATTTGTAGCATATGAATATTGAATATTATTAGTATGTATTAGGTATGCATGCAGAAAACTGCTATTACAGACAATGGCGTATCTAGAATTTGGAAATGACTGGATGCAAGTGTTTTTAGTATAAAGAGGTGAAAAATGAGTAATTTTTTTCAAAGAACTCATGTGGATGCATTTTTCAGAAACCTGGAGCTTAAATAATATGCAAGCCTGAAGGTGCTCGTATCTGCGCTCTCCGAAGGAAGATACCGAACCGATAAGCATTAAATAATAAAGTTAAACCAAGGCACCCTTTTAATGGAAGATTAAAACAGAGCAATGTGAAGGGCTGTCAACTATACCTGATACCGTTACTCAACAGATATAAAATATCAATGTGTAATTTTAGTAGTCTCTGTCTTATGTTACATGAACGATAAGATAACTAGTGGAAATAGTTTCACAGTTATTGATACAGTTACATATTTATTTTAGTGAATAAAAGCACCGTTGTAGATGCCATTAAAATCACAGTGCATGTTCCTTCGTCATTCGAAACTGACAATATTGTAACTGATTATTAGTGTTTAATACAAGGTTACAAATTTTAAAGTTTTAATGTAATTTAAAGTTTATTACGTGTAAATAAGGAAAAAATGAGTTTCCACCTAATCGTTTTAGCCTCATGGACAACTTTTTATTTGCCTATTTCTTTTGGCCTGCAATCCGAATTACGATTTTCAACTGAGGAAAAGCTTTATGTGCACCCAAATGACAACAATAAGGGATGGCATTCTAACTCTAATGGAGGTCTATCACCGGAAATTCCACCATCATGTTTAGACCCTAAAAATATTCCTTCTCTCGATCCCAGTACTTTTAATCAAACATACGTAAGATTTTCAAACAATTCATATTCAAACTTATAAAATTTTGAAAATATCAAATCAACTTTATTAACTCGCTTGCAAAAACAAATTAATGAACTATTTGAATTTTCATGATAAAAAGTTTGGTTTCTGTTCTAATTTATACTAATAATCAAATAACTCACCATCCTATAGAAAAGAAATATAAAGTTCAATGTAATTAATTATGTCTTTTACGATTGATTTAGTTTACAGGACGAAGACTTTTTTACTACAGCGGGGGAAGTCGTTACGGGTACATGTCTCTGGCTAGAAGATTACTCGGGAGAAATGTACGTGATAGAAATGAATTGCTTATGATGTGTTCCACGCTGTTTATAACAGAAGATCCTGTAATCTTTTCTGGTTATGGAGCTCAAATAGTTTCACATTGTTCACCTGAGAGATTATGTCATATAACGGATAATCCATCAGAATATGATGGAAATTTGGGGGTGGATCCTACATCTGAATACGGTAGGGATTTTTAAGAAATATTTATTATTTATTACGACCCAACAAAACAATAAACACTTTTGTCAGAAAAGGATTCATTGATTTACCGATTCATTATCTATTTATTTTCAAGCACACTCCTGTAGTAATTGGTATTTTGATGCTGTGTAGGTACTTAACAGACTAAAACTGTAAAAATTGACCAATTTGAATTTTCAGTGACCTTAAGCTACTACTTGTTAGCAACAGACAGCGAAAGCTACGGGATTTTTTATTTATGTCTTGATGGTGTTATTGGAGATTACGAGCTTCTTACAACACGACCATTTGTGCCACCCGAATTAGCTCAAACATTCATTAACATCAAAAATCAATTGGGATTTCCTCATTCTGAACTCATGTTCCCAGTCTGCATCCCTCCCAAAGGAAGTAAACCATACCCATCTCCTTTTCAAAACTATCCAGCTTCTGGAGTTCCAAATCTAGGCTGGTCATACCACCCCAACAATGCAATGGGTGGTCATCGTAAATCTAAAGATTTGAGGATGCAATAACCATTGTATTATATAATAGTACTATTTATATTTTTGTGGAAATGTATTCTTTTTATTTTAGCCATTTTTCGTAAGTACACCCTGTAATTTGTTAATGTTATTTCATTAGCGAAAATGTTTTTGAAAATGATTTTATTTGTCAACTTATTACTGTCACTGTCACTTGTTGTGAAACAATGACGTATTAAGGGCGGCTTAGGGGGGTGAAGTCCCTCCTCCATCTTTGAACTATACACTATAAATAAAATGATTTTATAATAGCATCATAATAAACTACTACATAATCAGCAGGCGCGTAGCCAGGATTATAAACGGGGGAGGGGGGCTTCACATCATAGCTTAATAAAGAACTCAATTTCTTGGGGAAGGCAAAATCTCAATAACGATAAAAGTTTGACTCAATTTAAGCAATTTCAGCAGATTAGAATAAAGAATAAAAAAGGTAAACTATATATTTTTCATTTTAAAATTACACATCCATAAAACAGGTATAGATACATTCAATACTGAATTTAAATATAATAAAGTTGTCTCAAAGAGCGAGCTATGCCTGCATTTAAAAAAATAGGTATCATACCTAACTATACAACTAAATAGCATGCAAGGTTGCAAGAACTAATAAAGTTAATAAGCATAAGTAAATATTCCTTATAATCATTATAATTAGTAGATAGATAGAATTAATGTTTATTCAAGGGCCACAGCCCACAACAAATCAGGAGTATACATTAATACAATTATCAGAGCCACTTATAATTAGTATAACCAACATCTTTATTACAATTTAACTTGTCTATTGATAGAAGCACAGAATACAGCATAAATTACAAAATGAAATTATTCTTACTGAATACACAGAGATGACAGATTTTGAGTGGATAATTCTTAAAAAATAGTCGTAATAGAATATTATTTTTATCTAAAGTCATTACGGAAATTTCACGTTAACCAGTTTGCATAAATTTCTTATGAAAATGAGAAGTTAGGTTGTAAAATGCCAACAATTCGTTTTGGATTTAGCATTGGATTTAGTATTAAATAGATACTACTATCACACAAACACAAACAACGAATCGGAAGATTCTATCGAGTCCAGTGCCAAACATTGTTTGATAAACAATGATTTTCAGTTTCCCAAGTGGAATTAGTTGACCACTCTGGCTTAGGTTGAAAGTCGGAGTATACGATCATTGCACATACTCTACAGAAGAAATCATTCCATGTTTCAATGAAATCGCCCGTTCCTTTCCATGTAAAATAATCATTGTACAATTCATCTGTATTATTGAGTATGGCTAAATAATCTGCTAAAGTGGATGGGGATTTGAAATCATCTACATGAATATAAGAATTAGGTGGTGCAACAGCGTTGTAGTCCTCAGGATGTGCTCCCATTACAATAGGTACTACATCATTTCTGAAAGTTACAAAAAATGGTCAAACAAAGGCAATAAATTTTAAACAATTTATATATTATTGTTCAATTTATAAATATTATTAACTGCATTCTGCATTTCTGAACTGAATGTCACATGTATTCGAATAAAAACATCATCCATAGACCCGTTATTCTAAAATTCTAAATAGGTAACTATATAGAATAGAATGTAAAATAGTTGGCTGTGGTTTTGTCCATCTTATTTATTGCCTTTTATAGGAAAACAACGCGTGTGCAATGCTTGTTAGATTGAAGCAGTTTGCTAAAAAAATAGATTGTTCTTTGATAGGAAAGTCAATAATAATTATGTGATTTGATTAGTATTTTGAGTATTCATTATTCCATGAATTTTTAAACTCTTTAGTAAGCTGAAAAATATAAACTAACGAAAGTCGCACAATAGTATTGCGAAAACTTGCATTATGATTAAACGATGCTTTTTTATTTGCTATGTTGATTGAAACATGTTCTAAACTAGTTTTAGCTATATTTTTTTCATTCATTGAAATTAGCAAAAATAAAATATTGAATGCAACAGTCGCGTAGCCAGGAGTGTAAGTTGGGGGTGCACAACACGGTTGTTTGCAAATATTGATTTCTGGAGTTTTTGAACTTTTTAAGCTAAATTATCTAATTTGTTTAGATATTCTACTCATTCTGGGGTGCACGTGTACACCCCTGGCTACGCGCCTGGAATGCAATAATAAAAAGGGAATAACATTGCATATTCTAATGAATACCAATAAAACATTTACAGTATCTGTTATAATTTTTTAACAATGTACTTACGTGAATGCATTTCTAAACAATTTTTCAGTGATGTAATCCCGACAATTTGAATTTTCAAACGCTAAATAAAACTTGTAATCTTTTCTCAACATTTCGAAACAGTTC
>JAQFYB010004899.1:0-15142 GCA_034694085.1 Pogonognathellus longicornis
ACGTTGTAAAGCCTAGTCTCACTTTACCTCGAAGTATGGGGCAAAGCGAGAGTAGGCTTTACAACGTACACAGCGGAGATTTCAGTTTTTTAATCAGCGTTCTGTCGCTGCCAGTCCACCCATTCGGGATAATTTTGGGTTGTTTCTGAATCTCAATGAATTTATCTATCTTTTGGTGTATTACACAACCCTGGAGCGAATGCGCCACCAAATAGGGTCCAATGTAAGTACAAACCAACCCCATGGTATGCCTTCCGTTTGAACACAATAATAGGCAGAGAAGAGCGGGTTTTGTCCATGTGAGATTCCTGAGGTGTTTTGCTATATGACGTGCACAAAATGTTCAATTGAAAGCAGCATAAAGTCACTACCTACGAGTTTTAACCACACTTGGCACTGTCGGCGCTCGAATGAAAAATATAAATATAATATAGGAAAACATTATTCATTCAATATATATGTGCTCACAAACAGCACTTCTTCATCTGCGATATGGGAGATTTTCTGAATGTACAGTCAATCTGCAGGATAACTACCTAGGATTAAATACATGATGAGATTTGTAATAGTGTCATGTCACTCGTTATCTACAAGCTCGTCATTTTATGCCGACCAAATAAATTTACCTATAACTATGAGGGTTATTTTTTTACAATATATCAGTTGTATATAGAATTTCAGGTTGCCCATCAGGACCATATGGTATGCATGAAGCAGGGACTGTAGAACTAAACTACAGAAAAACACAAAATTATTTTTCGAACCACCCCTGTAGGGTTCAAACGGGACTTTGTCTTGATTTTTTTGCTTTGCCGTTTTGGAATGGGACTTTGACAACCGATTTCGACGGGACTATTTTTACAAAATGCACAGATAGTAGAGGTACATGTTCAAAATAGTCCAAATTTTTTATTTGAAAATTTAGGGTTTAAAAAAAGTTTCAAATTTTGAAAATGGATTTTTAAAAAGAAATAGCAACTTTTAGCAAAAACATAGACGATGTAAAATATCCTATTAGAGGTGTGGAGTAAACATCTAACCTATTGACCAAGAAATTGTTGAAAGGACAAAGAATATTTGAAAATTGAACAATTTTTTGTGTATATGACAAACGATGCATCAATAAAAGCTCCAACTCAACTTAGGGATTTATTAATGACATAGCCTGTTAGTATATCAAAAGTCAAGCAAAGGTCATTTTACGAAAACACTTGTAGTAATTCTTTTCAATCGAATTCGACGGGGCTGTTTTTAGAAAATGCACAGATAGTGGGTGTACATGTTCAAAATAGACCGAATTTTTGTTTGAAAATTTAGGGTTTCAAACAAAGTTTCAAATTTTGAAAATGAATTTTATCAATAAATAGCAATTTTTTTCAACAACAGACAAAATATTGAGCTGCTCAGTCTTGATATGTTTGACTTAAACATAAAAAGCGACATGTTGATTTCCTGATAAATCAAGTTGTCGTTTTTAAGATTAGGTTTTGTTACTGTTACAAAAAATTTAGTCAAACAGAAAACTATATGTACATTATGTCGTGTCTATTTTAAAAAATATGTGAAATTTGTACATTAAAATGTTGTTAAAATATGATTATGTGGTCTGTTTATACGAGCGGACTCTACGGGTAAATGTAGTTTAAACACTTTAATACTTGTGTATTTTGTAATTCGTAGTTGTGGTTTAAAAATAATGTATTTTACCTACTCCTGGTAAAGGGAAGCACTAATCTCTATTGGGTGCTGAATAAGGGAGGCGTCTAATAGAGAGGGGGCTACTTATTAGTAAAGGGAGTCGCTTATTATAAAGGATGGTGTTTATTAGTGCGAATACGGTATGTTCCTAAAATTGGTTATAATTTACGAAATTATAACTCCTACCAACTTAAGATCCAGTTATGAAACCTTCACTTTATGGAAGGTGATTGAGTTTATTCATTTGTGATTGTTATTTTTGTACAAGTCACGTAGTAAACGTTTGCCAGGTTTTCCAACACCAATTTTTGGAATTTCTTGGATAAATTCGATTCCCCCTTCCAACTGCTTAAAAGGAGCCAATTTTTCTTTCACCAACAAATGAATTTCTTCAGATTCTAGCGACTTGTCACTTTTCACAATGTATGCACGTGGTGCTTCCCCTAATCTTTCATGCGGAACTCCAATAACAGCTACATCATTCACTTTAGAATGAGTTCGGATCACCAATTCAATTTCTTTAGGCAAAACCTGTAAAGTAGAATTAATATATTAAAAAAACATAATTAAATTGATGATGGCGGGAGTTGAACACACACCTGATATCCTTTGACTTTAATCATGTCCCTTGTTCTGTCCGAAAGGTAGAAACACTCATCCTCATCGTAATAGCCAATATCTCCGGTGCAGTAAAATCCGTCTTCATCAAAATCATCCTTTGTGGCTTTTTCGTCATTAAAATATCCTTTCATGATTGATGGGCATTTGACACGAATTTCACCATATTCGTTTGGTCCAAGGCATTTGCTAGTTTCAACATCCACAATTTTTGCAACCGTATTAGGGTACAACTTTCCAACTGATCCTAACAATAAGTATTTAAAAATACGTTCATTATATACGAGTGTGATTTGATAACTGTATAAATATGTTATACTGGAAACAGGCCCGTTCTACGAACGCACCCCCAACACCAATTATTTGATATAGTACCAATATATTAAGACGCTTATCTATGAAAAAACCTTAAATATATTATATAAAATGCTGAATTTTTTCACAAATTTTTAACCACGAAAATTTTAATTAAGTACTAACCTATTTTTGAATTTTTGAAATTGGAATTGCTGGATATGATGTGTGCAGTTTCAGTGGTTCCGTATATATTTAAAAAACAAATGCTCTTGTCTGCCTTTTTCATTAACGCATCAATCAAGCATTTTGTTACAGGTGTTGCACCTGTTGCGATAGTTGTCAATGACTCCAACTCCTTTGATGAAAACATTGGACTCTCAACAATACATTTTACAATGGGGGTAACAGTTGGCAGGAAGGTTGGCTGTGATTGATAACAAAATTACAATTATCGCAATTATAATAAAATTAAAATAAAGTGAATTCTTCAGCGGCAAGCGTTAAAAAAGATTTAATCGTTTCATTAAAAAATGAACGTACTCTATACTTGATTAATATTTCCTTCAAGAGTGTTGGTTGAAATTTGCTGACCACAATTATTTTCATACCATGATACATCAGAGCTAATAATCCAGCAAGGTATCCAGCTACGTGGCTAAGAGGATACATTGAAATTGCAACTTCCTGACTATTGCCTTCCTCAAATGATTTAGTGTTCGATATCCCATGATGGTGAAATTGTCTGTAAACAAATAAATAAAGAACAATATTTCAACAAAAAACAAACAAGTTGTCTTATTTTTAGTTAGTTCTTTTCTACCTGGTGGCAAAGCAGAGAGCGTGGTGTGTTATCATTACACTTTTGGGCAAACCGGATGTTCCACTGGAACTTCTGTATTTGAGGTCATTATAATGTGGTTACGATACACGAAAGTAGAATCTCATTTGTAATAAATATCTATTTTAAATTATAAATATTTTTATTTCATACGAAATTACTGCCAAAGAATGTTCATCGTTATTATGTCGACCGGAAAAAACTTCATCTTCACTGGAAGTTGGAACTTTTATCATGTCCTCGTAAAACCAAATTTCCTTTCCCACTGATTCAGACTTCATTGAAGAATCCAAAAGTATGAAATTTTTGAGGTGTGGGACATCCTTCTTTACAGGCTGCAAAACTTGAAAAATATCTGTGCTTGACACCATGCATTTGAATCCAAGTTTTGCAGTGCCCCTCAGCAATTCATCTGCAAATATGTGTATATAAATAAACAAAAAAAAACTTGTTTATAGACCGTTTATGGAATCCCAAACGTATAACTATAGTCTTATAGGCACTACGCGGCTCTATGTATCCGGGTTGTTCGACCTATTCATATATAGCCTACCAAGCCATTGCATTTCGACACTGTCCTCAGGTACTGATAAGAAAAGCTAATCCCCAGAGAATATTGTAATCACGAAGATACGCCATCGACTACCACGAAGAATCGTCACATCTCCAGTTCATAGCACAAACCAACCGTATGTACCCCTAAGATACCTGTACAGGCATTGCTTAGTAAGGACAGTAAGGACAAGAAGGAACTGTCGACATTCGACATTGATTCCCCAGCGGCACTGTAAAGCGAGACTTTACCATTCAGCCACTGATGCAAATATGTGTATATAAATATATTAAAAATTATATCAACGACTACACTCTTGAGTTTAACATCTATTTTGCGTACAACGGTCATGGAACGCATTTTTAAGTTATTGCAAAACATGCAGTGGCGTAAATAGTACCTAAAGCAACTTGAGCGGCGGACAGGGGCTACAAGGTGCAAAAGGTGACCTTAATGCGAAATATTTCATAATAGAAAAACGTATTTATTTTGCCATCAAATTACAGACAATAGGATTTTGTCGTGTTGCATGCGAATTTAATGCATTTATCTTTGATTTTAACCCAAAATGTGCTTATTGCAATACATGCACATATTAAACATGAAAGCAAACGGACCCAGGAAAAGATGAACAGGCGCTTAAATAGAAAGGCAATGTGAAACAGGAATTTTTCACTGAAGTATTAAAAGATGGTGAAAAGCTATACCTTTCGAATACAAATGATTCAAAGGGGCGAAGACGCAACCAGCTTGCCAGATTCCAAGTACCGCAATAACTGCAGCCGGACTCAAAGGCGACACAAATCCAATTAAACCTCCGCGTCGCACACCTGACCTCAAAAGACTCCCTGCAAAGTTGCAACTCAATTCTTTCATTTGTCGGTACGTGTAACTTGCCCCAGTATTTCCACAAACCTAAAAATGAATAATCACTGTATTCATCCTCTAAGAGTAATTGAAGTTTATGTATGATTACAGTTTCATAAATAACTCTATGACTTACATAGGCTGTGGCGCCTAACCAATTTTCCATTCTTTTCCATAACATTTCTGTCACAGTAATGGAGGGGTGAGGCAATTTCATATCAGGGTATGGAGAGTAAATAAAATTCTTCTCTTTCGAATTCATTTCCGAATTTTGAAGCTGATTCACGATTTGTTACACAAAATAAACGTATTAATAAAGTTTCTAAATTATGTAGGTTTGTTAGATGTTTCCGTTACATGTATTGATGCCAAATACTAGATTGTCTTTGTATTATTACTGTTTCTATGGGCAGGCATGCACACCACATTTAAACCTTGTATGGATGTTGTATTAAAAATTTATAACGTATACAAAAACTTGTAACACGATGTTGCCATCGATAATAAATTATAATATTTTGGCTCAATAACTCAATAAAATGTTTTATTCCCGGGGGTTTAGTGTCTGTGTACCAACTGCAAAAGCGCAACTGCAAAAGCAATGCACAAAGCTTAAATATAATCTACCATGAATAACTTTTTATTTGTTGAAACATTCGTGTGGGTATTTATGCTAATGAAGTTTTGTACAAGGAAAAATATAATGTAGCTTAATCAAGGTACATGCATTGGCGAGCAGAAAGGTTGAACGTGGGAATTGCAGCGTCAATAGTTTAATTGCTTGCTCATTGTAGTAGATAATTTGTTGTTAAGTTATAGACTTAACTCTTGCAATTAAAAGAGAGTAATTGATAAATAGAGTTCAGAACAGTGCAAAAAAGTTAGAGATTGAAAAGACGATGAATTAAATTATTGTAGTTTCAGAGCGTTTCTACATTCAACAATGGGTGAAAAGGTAAGCAATCTTGCAATATCAAGAAATAACTAGTGAATCAGCGCCCGTGCTACGCGCGGGGAAGGGAATGAATGCAAGCAAAATATAATAAAGTTAAAGGCCAGCCGTGCTGGACTTTCCAGAATCTAGATGTGTGGAATTGGAGAAGAAAAATGATTCTTTGATTTCTGAGTAAGAATTGCATTATTCGGTTATCATCACATCCAACCTTTCTCAATTCCAACTCAAAAGTCATTTCTCTAATTCAAAGTTCTTCCGACCCTCTATATATTTTATTTTACAAATAATAATTTAAAGCTCTATATTCTGTAATTTTTATTAAGTTCACCCTGCCCCGACGTTCCCTTTAATTGTCTTTTTAAAAAGAACTCCCACCCAACCCACCCTCCTCTATATGTCTGAAAAAATTGTCTCCTCCTTACCCTGACCATACATCTATTTTAATATTTCAAATTGTAATACTACTATGTTGTGTGCACATTTTATTAATTTCATGCCTTCTCAACCTCACTCTATCTGCAATTTCCTTTCCCTCCCCCGCCTCCTTCTACACTCTAATGACTTCCCGTCAAAATGTACAAACGTGAATGCGTAAACGTCAGCGCTAACGTTAACTCATTTCAGAGTGACCGTTTTTCCACGTTGTTTAGTTTTAGCTTGACGTATTAAAACACGTCAGCAGTATCAACACAATATCATGTCAAAATTACAGCCAATACAGTTGATTTTGACTTTAACCACTAATGTCAATGTTCGACCGTCAGCCAAATAGTATTTACCGTCAACTGTAATGGTATAATATATATCTTTATCCCTACCCGTAAAAGCAAACGTGACTTCGAGGAGTTGCCTGTATCTTAATAGGACTAACATTAAGTCGCAGTATTTCATCAAGGTAGTCACGATGGCGAGATGGGTATGGAGTCAGCTGCTTAGAACAAGTGGTGTGCATGTATATTAGGTTGGAGAGCTAGAGAGGCTTCGGTTGCATTTATTTTTTCCCTTTACAAATGGCTTGACGTGATATCAAGTGAAATTTTTAACTTGATAACCCAACGTCAAATAAACGTTATTTCTTGTAAGCTCAAAACGACAGTATGGTTGAGCAGAAATACAGTCAGTTATGACTATAACTATATTTCTCTTATTTTATCGGATTTTGCATCCTCCCGTCTCTCCTTAAGGTGGAGTATACACCTTCCATATTGGAAATATTCTCATTGCCCCATTCCCCCTGTGTATTAACCTACCATTTTCTATGATTTTACTCTATGTCTCATAATATCCTATGTGTTTGAGCCTGGAAGTCTTTGTGCGACGAGAACTCAATTTTGAAAATGTTTAAAAAATTGTGGTAGGGCTCATAAAAATGAGGAAAAATTTTTGATCCGGGAGTGAATTCGATATAAGCAATTATTGTACTTATTTACACTTTAAAAAATAAAAATTTGATATTTCAATGTATTTGAGCCTAAAATTGAAATTGCAAATACTACATTAAAAACTTTGAACACGTCTAATGTCTAATTCACACCCTGAAGCTTTTTTCCTCCTCTTTCAGAATATAAAATCCGTTTGGGTCAATTTTGCACTGAACAAGCTTAATGATCGCTTTTAAACCGGTATACTACTCCTTAAATTTCTCTGATTTCCTTGAAATCCTCTCATTCCGCACCTTCTCTCTATTTCTCTAACTTTCTTCAAATTCACTCTTTCCATAGCTTCCCCTTTATTTCGTAGTCAGTTGCTTGAAGTAAGTGCTTGAAATCTTCGCGATCTTCTTTCTTTTTCTTTAATTTTGCCCACATTCACTCCGATTTTCCCTCTACTTCACTAATTTTCTATTAGGTATTTTGTAACTTAAATATTACAAACACAAGAATTCACTCCACTCAATCCTTTCAAAATAAATGGGATTAATATTAATTTTAAAGTCATTATTGATTGTTTACACATTTGCACATAACAACTTTATGGATTGAAGGTTAGGGAATATGAAATAAGGTAAAACATTTATTTCCGAGCTCACCAATTTAAATATTACATAATGTTACATATTTATATCAGTGGATTTCAATATTACGCATGCAATATACCTACGTATATTATAAATGAGGTATCATTCCAATCGGGCAATTATCTCAAAATAATTTAAAATAATTTTTAATCATTGCAGACGAGGGAAAAAATGACCATCTAATTTGAATATAACGATAATAGTTTTGAGAATTAGTATAAAAATATTTTATTAAGATAGAAGCTTCGAGAAATTTCACATAATGCTTTTGATAATAATGATAATCTTGATAACGTTAATTCTGAATAGTTTTACCTTAATTACCTTTTGAAATTTTTATTATATGGAGAGTTTGAAACATCCAACAGAGCTCTACAGGTGTAATTGTAATCAAATATACTTTGTTTGGTGTAAACCCGAGTGTAACTAACCTACTATACCACAATAGTGATATCAATTTTCTTCATCAATATACATTCCCCTGCAACAATTCATGTGGGATTTTCTATTTTTATTCGAGGTCGATATTTTATTATTTCAATTCGCAACTACTGGAAGGATGTTTTCGTATGCACATAAGGAGTCTAATTACATTTACAGTGAATTTCATTTGCGTTTAGTAATTTAATTATGTGAATATTCTAGGTTTATCAGTCATTTGCTGTTTTGAGTGGTACATTATTTCTAATTTCACATGCACATAACACCAATCTCAATATATACATGCCTAATAATAAATCAAACAAACTGTATAAATTCCCATGTACTTCTCCCTAGTAATCTCAAGGCGTTTATTCAAATTGCATTGTCTCGCATTTAGCGAACTATTTTTTAGATCCGATTGCAATAACAATATTTTTCTTACATCCTCCGTATACTATTTATGACTTAATCATATTGGTTTCTGGAAATTATTCATTCATACGAATAATCTTGTTGCTTCAATATTAAAAGGCCAATTATATATATTTATATGTTAATATTACATACCACAAAGGTTTAGAGTTCAAACTACTTCAGATCCTTTCCCATTAGTTGCACAACAATTTTAAGTCTCGCTTTACACTTTTATAAATTAACAAATTAAAATATCCATTCCAGTTCAGGATAAAAAGTTAAGTTGCTACCTAAATTGGTTTGGTGCAAAATTTGTTTGTAAAATGAAAGTAAAGGTAAAGCAATTCTTAAATTGGCAGCAGTGCAAGAAATTTTGTATTGGTTTCTTTGCAATTTTAATCTCCCTCAGTGGTCCAGTGTTGTTCTTAATACTCTTACCGATATTCATAGTGAGAAAATTGGTGTCTAATTTGAGCAAAATCGTGAGACCGGATTTAAGGAAAATGTTGAACGCTTTGAGTTGTGTATTCGCAAGTGATGATTTTACAAATCCAAGATCGACGTTTTTGCATTTTTACAATACAAAAGGAAGCGTGGATATCAACATGATAAAATCTAAATTGGTCAAAAAAGTTATTGGAGTCAGAAAACTTGGAAATGATTTGAAAAACCTTGAACTGAAACAATATCTTTGCAAGTGGATGGGATTTCTTTTCTGGAAATGGGATGAGCATTTCGACATTTCAAACAATGTCAGATATTACGAAAATGAAATAGCGAACAGCGAATCAAGAATATCTTTGGAATGTTTAAATGAAATAAAACATGAATTATTATTTCAACCTTATCCAGAAAAGCGAAGTCCGTGGGAAATAATTGTTATTCGAAATACTCAATCCGATAGCGAAGGAGATGAAACTGTTGTAATTCTTAAATTTCACCACTCAATCGGTGATGGTAACTCGCTTACAAAATTAATATGTTTAGAAATAATGGATGAATCAATAACTGGAATTCTACATACACCTCTATTTCCAAAAGTAGGAGTGCTACAAAAAATGATGAAATTGATAAAACTTCATTATGAGCTAACAGAATGTCTGGTTGACTCTTATGGTCATAATGGCATGAGAACTAAAGAAAATGAACGATCAAATAAGTATTTTGAAGTCGTCGTACCAAAAATTACTAAGAGCATTATTAAAGATTTGTCAAAAGAACTGAATACATCTGTAAGTTCTGTGATGTTAGAAGCAATTGTCGCTTGTTTTGGACAAATCATGGCAAAACAGAATGACAAACTGGCCCACCATATTCAAATTGCATTACCTTTTCCGAGAGAAGGACACCCAGATAAACTCAGAAATTTTTGATAAGTTTTTGACGAACATTGTATTTATGAGGCCTGTGAGATAACATCCTTGAAAATTTGTAGACGTAGTTTGACGCACTACTGGAGAACCACATGCTTTACATTGATACTTGATACTTTCTGGCCACACTTTTAACACCCATACCCACAGCATAAATTAACCGCATTTTACCATGGCATCACATGGAGTTTGGCAAACGTTCCTGATGTTAGTATATCAAAGTATAACCTAAGGTCATTAATTTACGAAAACACTGGGTAGTAATTCTAAATTTCAATCGAATTCGACGGGACTGTTTTTAGAAAATGTACATATAGTAGGGGTACATGCTCAAAATAGACCGATTTTTTTGTTTGAAAATTTAGGGTTGCAAACAAAGTTTCAAATTTTGAAAATGAATTTTTATCAAGAAATAGCAAATATTGAGCTATGCTCAGTCTTGATATCTTTGACTTAAACATAAAAAGTGACAAGTTGATTTTCTTAATCATCAAAAACAACAAGTTGATTTCCCGGTAAATCAAGTTTCAACACATTAATATATACTTGTGTGTTTTGTAATTCGTAGTTGTGGTTTAATAGAAATGTATTTTATCCCCTCCTGGTAAAGGGAATCACTCACCTCTATTGGGTGCTGAATAAGGTTGGCGTTTAATAGAGAGGGGGCTACTTATTAGAGGAAGTCGCTAATTATAAAGGATGTCGTTTCTTAGTACTAATACGGTATGTTCCTAAAATTGTTTATAATTCCCGCAATTATAACTCCTACCTACTTCAGATCAAGTTATAAAACATTCACCTTATGGAAGGTTATTGAGTTTATTCATTTGTGATTGTTATTTTTGTACAAGTCACGTAGCAAACGTTTGACAGGTTTTCCAACACCAATTTTAGGAATTTCTTGGATAAATTCGATTCCACCTTCCAACTGCTTAAAAGGAGCCAATTTTTCTTTCACCAACAAATGAATTTCTTCAGCTTCCAGCGTCTCATCGTTTTTCACAATGTATGCACGTGGTGCTTCCCCTAATCTTTCATGTGGAACTCCAATAACAGCCACATCATTCACTTTAGAATGATTTCGGATCACCAATTCTATTTCTTTAGGCAAAACCTGCAAAGTAAAATAAGGAGTAAAATCTCAGAGGGAGATCAATACTGATGTACTGAGATATAATGACTTCAATGACACTTGAATAAATGGACTATACAATACAATAATATATGTATACGTTTTGTCCGTGTGAGAATCCAGATGTGTTTTTACTAGGACGTGCACATTGTTTTCAATTCAAAGCACCAGAAAATCATAATTAAATTGATGATTGCGGGAGTTGAATAATCACCTGATATCCTTTGACTTTAATCATGTCCCTTGTTCTGTCCGAAAGGTAGAAGCACTCATCCTCATCGTAATAGCCAATATCTCCGGTGCAGTAAAAGCCATCTTCATCAAAATCATCCTGTGTGGCTTTTTCGTCATTAAAATATCCTTTCATGATTGATGGGCATTTGACACGAATTTCACCATATTCGTTTGGTCCAAGGCATTTGCCAGTTTCAACGTCCACAACTTTCGCTACCGTATTAGGATACAACTTTCCGACAGATCCTAACAATAAATATTTGCAAATAAGTTGAGTGTATACGATTGTGATGTGATAACTGTATAAATATGTTATACTGGAAAAGGGCCCGTTCTACGAACGCACCCCCAACACCACTTGTTTGATACAGTAACAATATATAAAGACGCATATCTATGAAAAAACACCTAATATATTATATAAAATGCTGAAGTTTTTTACAAATATTTAAGCACGAAACATTTTAATACTAACCTATTTTTGAATTTTTGAAATTGGAATTGCTGGATATGATGTGTGCAGTTTCAGTGGTTCCGTATATGTTTAAAAAACAAATTTTCTTGTCTGCCTTTTTCATTAACTCATCAATCAAGCATTTTGTTACAGGTGTTGCACCTGTTGCGATAGTTGTCAATGACTCCAACTCTTTTGATGAAAACAATGGACTCTCAACAATACATTTTACAATGGGGGTAACAGTTGGCAGGAAGGTTGGCTGTAATTGATTAACAAAAATTATAATTATCGCAATTATTATAAAATTAAAATAAAGTGAATTATTCATTGTCAAGCTTAAAAAAGATTTAATCGTTTCATTAAACATTTTTTAACTTACTCTATACTTGATTAATATTTCCCTCAAAAGTGTTGGTTGAAATTTGGCGACCACAATTATTTTCATACCATGATACATCAGAGCTAATAATCCAGCAAGGTATCCAGCAATGTGGCTAAGAGGATACATTGAAATTGCAACTTCCTGACCATTGCCTTTCTTAAATGATTTAGTGTTCGATATCCCATAATGGTGAAATTGCCTGTAAACAAATAAATAAGTGAATGTTTCAACAAAAACCAAACAAGTTGTCTTATTTTTAGTTAGTTCTTTTTTACTTGGTGGCAAAGCAGAGAGCGTAATGTGTTATCATTACACTTTTGGGCAAACCGGATGTTCCACTGGAACTTCTGTATTTGAGGTAATTATAATATGATTACGATACACGCAAAAGAATCTTATTTGTAATAAATATTTATTTTAAATTAGAAATAGTTTTATTTCATACGAAATCACTGCCAACGAATTCTCATCGTTATTAAGTCGACCGGAAAAAATTTCATCTTCACTGGAAGTTGGAACTTTTATCAGGTCCTCGTAAAACCAAATTTCCTTTCCCACTGAACCATTTTTCATTGAGGAATCCAAAAGTATGAAATTTTTGAGGTGTGGGACACCATTTCTTACAGAATGTAAAACTTTAAAAATATCTGTGCTAGACACCATGCATTTCAATCCAAGTTTTGCAATGTCCCTCAGCAATTCATCTGCAAATATGTGTATATAAAAATATTAAAAACTATATCAACGATTACACACTTGATTTTAGCATCTATTTTGTGTACAACGGTGATGGTGCTCATTTTTAAGTTATTGCAAAACATGCAGTGGCGTAAATAGTACCTAAAGCAACCTGGGGCTCGCAGGTCCAAAGGGCGACCTTAATACGGAATATTTCATAATAGAAAAAGGTATTTATTTTGCCATCAAATTACAAACAATAGGAATTTTGTCGCGTTGCATGCGAATTTGATGCATTTATCTTTGATTTTAACCCAAAATATATTTCTTGAATGCGCATGTTAAACATAAAACTCACGGAAATATCGACAGTCGCTTATATAGAAAGACAATGTGAAACAGGAATTTTTCACTGACGTATTAAAAAATGGTAAAAATCTACCTTTCGAATACAAATGATTTAGAGGAGTGAAGACGCAACCAGCATGCCAGATTCCAAGTACCGCAATAACAGCAGTTGGATTCGGAGGAGACACAAATCCAATTAAATCTCCACGTCGCACACCTGACTTCAAAAGACTCCCTGCAAAGTTGCAACTCAATTCTTTCATTTGTCGGTACGTGTAACTTGCCCCAGTATTTCCACAAACCTGAAAATGAATAACCACAGTATTCATCGCCTATAAGTAATTGAAGTTTATGTATGATTATAGTTTCATAAATAACTGTATCACTTACATAGGCTGTGGCGTCTAACCAATTTTCCATTCTTTTCCATAAGATTTCTGTAACAGTAATGGAAGGGTGAGGCAATTCCATATCAGGGTATGGGGAGTAAATAAAATTCTCTTTGGAATTCATTTCCGAATTTTGAAGCTGATTCACGATGTTACACAAGATAAACGTATTAATAAGGTTTCTAAATTACTATGTAGGTTTGTGAGATGTTTCGGTTACATGTATTGATGTCAGATACTTGATTGTCGTTGTATTTATTTTAAAAATTAAGTTTAATGTTTCTGAATTTCGAAATGTATTTAATTCAGTTCAGGTATTATATTGAAGTTGCCAGCGTTAGATATTAATTCATTGGGACGCATTCCATTTGCATTGTTGGTTGTTTCAACGATTGTGGGATGCTTGTTTCACTGGATGATTAGACCTGTAGCGACATTGATCATATTTTCTACCGTGCCTACAATGGGATCACTCTTTCATTGAAAAATTGAAAGTGAAAGACGGAATAATTTCATTGTGATCTTTGCACCACCTAAAATGCGATACATGCACATTGGAGGGTGGTCTCTATAGTGAACCGGCAATTCGCTATGCGGAGTTCGATTCCCTGTTCCAAATTTTTGTTTATTCGTAAAAAATTACCTTGAGTATGGCTCAATTAAATTATAAAATCTCTCATCCAATGTATAAATCTATTTCCCTGTTTTTACACATTAATTACATTAATTCTAATATTCGTAAAAAATTGTTTTGTGATTTAATTTGATCACGGTGTATTATATGAACTGGTAATATATAATATCATTTCCACAATTTGCTTTGGGCAATGCCAATTTTTATTCCTGGCAAAGTACCTACGCAATTTTCTTTACATGATGGTAGTTTTGAATTTCCTTTTAATTTTAGATAATAAATTTGAGTACTAGTAATTAAATCATTTTTGACAAACTTCAGTTTCGATTAACATTTGATTATTACAAAAGAATATTATCGAGAAGATAATTAAAGCAAAAATTTATTTGCAGTGATCGACAATTCATTGCTACATAAAATTAAATATATAATCACGACGTTAAGTAAACAAACGCAACTACCTACCGTAAAATGTTTCAAGAATCACAATCCAATATCATAATTTTAAATTTTGTTGTATTTTATTTTTCAGGAATCACCTTTTTTACCATATCCTACAACAATCATTTAAATGTGAGATTTTTGGTAAATGAGAAAATTCTGAGCAACAAGTTGGATGTCGAAGAATTTGTATCGATTTTTCTACAAGAATTCCAAGTTTTGAAGACATTGTAAAACCAAAATGTCTAAAATTAGTTCATTGATAATACTACAAAGAAGAAGAATATTACTGAATTATGAGAGCTATCTGTATTACCGCTGGTGGAAAAAACTTTTTCTTCCCGGCATCCGTGGCAGGCACAAAACCTTCCCTATCAAGCCCGAAAATATTTCC
>JAQFYB010004900.1:0-15142 GCA_034694085.1 Pogonognathellus longicornis
AGTCAAAGAAAAATGCTGAATATATATAACAGCGTTGGAAAACAAGATGCACTTTGAATTGTACTTGTTATGACAAGGCTGTATTTAGGAGGGGGCAAAGGGAGCAACCCAAAATCTGAAAAAATAGGGTTTTTTACCAAAAAGGTGCAAAAAATCTCCAAATTTTTTGCGCTAGGCGCGATAACCGACACTATTGTGCATTATGTTGGTAGTTTTGCCCCCTCCGAAATAGAATCCTAAATATGGCTTTGTGTTATGATGCTATTCAAAAGTAAAAGAAAAATGCTGACGACAACAATGTTGGACAATAATCCAGAATTGGATTTGTGATAGAAGGAACAAACAAATGATGGTGATTTAGAAACAAGAGCGATGATTTTATTGTGAAGACTATTGATTTTCTATTACTTTATTCGTAGCTTAAGTAAATTATGGAAATTGTTTAGTGCTAACACAAGTTTAGTCTTAGACACGATTGAATAAAATCCTCGTGCAGTTACCACGCATAATATACATTTTAGATACCTTGATACATTATCTGTTGAGTCTGACAACGCCATCGGACTTGAAGGTTTTAAATTTGAGTTAACAAATAATGGTTGCGAAAACCAGCCATGATAAATATGTAGCAATAAACTTTAATAACTCAGCAAAAAATTATACGGAATGAAACCCTGCGATGGAGAAATACAAAATACCAAACAATAAATTCTTTGAGTAAGAAAACGAATAGAAAATTAGGTTCATTCGATAGTAATGAAGTAGAAAATGTTGTTGTGAGTTGTGACTAGGGTTGAAATAAATTGGACGAGAGAAATCCTGGTTTTGTCGATTATTATAGTTGCTAGGCTTAGACTTAACCTTCAACCTTAGATCTGTAAGAAATAAGCGTTTCTTGCTGTGGGCTAGACAATGGAAATTTACATGGAAATGCTACGTTTGGGACTAAGAAACAAACAAATTAATTTCTGCTGAAAGATTTCTGCTTTTCCTGTGTGCTTTCTCTGCATTAAAGAGAAATGCAAATTCTTTGCATTTTGATGTGATGTATGTGAAAGGATTTGTCGATATACATTGTACGCACCAGTACAATGTTATTATGCATTCTTGGGCTTGGCAAATAAGAGTAATGCATACAATTTTTCTTTTAACAAAGAACTCTGTGAATTATGCATTAGTCTACTTAAAGGTACATATTTTATACGGTTGGAAAAGAAGGGCTATGGAGAATGTAATACTTCAAACACAGCACAGGGATCATTATAAATGTTGTAATATTATTATGCACGTTGGATTGGATCTTGTGTGTGCACTGCACTCTGCCAAGGATACGTAGAGGTCTTTGTCGTGTAACAGTTTTGCAATTCTGATCTCCTTTCCTATTAAGGATTTCAACATTTAACCGGGTATCGAATTAATCTCATATTGTTATTTTGGTTAACCTTAAGAATAAGAATTACAGGCTGAGCATCTGAACAAAGATCATTTTAAGGTTAAGAAACGAAAAAGCCAGTTCATCTAGATTTTCTAGATATCATATCACCAAACCAAACTGTGCTTATACTAATAATATACATAAGTGCAAGTAGAAAAATAATGGCCACACAACGCTACCTACAAACCTTTATTATATACGTTGAAGATTTGACTTGTGGCTCAAATTTTTAAACCTCTCAGTTTTTAACTCAAATAATAAGTTAGGGAGATATGGAAAAATGAAACAATGACTAACTTAGTAAGTATACACAAACTAATCGGAATTTGAAGAATTTTTGAATATTTTTCTAAATTTGAAAGTTAGTTTTCTGAATTATAAATTCTGTTTAACTATTAAATTTAAGTTTTATAATTATAAAAATTAAAAAAAAAACTTGTTTTTAACTTTTAGAAAAGTAGTAAGATGAACGAAGTCAGAGTATATTATTTGGCCATATTCGAGTGTAATAAATACTCAAGAAATATAATTATAACGGTATCGGAGTTACAGAGACATGAGAATCGGGTAAGAGAAGATTTTGTACAAAATAATTAAATTTGTGGCTGGCTTTGTCTGTGTTAATTGAATTGAATTGTGTAGATTTCGAGATGGCTGTACGTGATATGATTATTTAACAAGATGCTCAATCCTTGAATGGATTGTTGACTTGTATTTTATGTGTTAAAATGTGTGTTCGTGTTCTTCTTTTGTTATAGTTAGTGAAGCAGTAAGTCATGTCGTTTTGGCAACTCACTACCACCAGTGTCGGGTTAAGAATTAAGCAGCGGTTGCTTCCACTCAAGTGCTACATGAGTTTGCGGTTTTAAGTGTGCCAGACTCCGAGATGACACTGACGCTAAAGGGAAGTGGGTTTTTGTGTGGATGTCTAATAGAGACACAGGATGTGAGTGCGTCTCAAACATCAAACTTTCTATCATTGTGGACAACGCAAAACTTGTTGCCATTTGTTCAATATGTTTCCTTTCTGCAGCTCCATCCAATCTTCAAATGCACAAATGAAAATTTTTGCTTCCTGCTTTTTAAACCCACACGGCTTTCTCATCACTACTATACATTATACTCAACTACTCTAAAGTCATCAATCCCTTTAAAAAATATTACCCTGTTATACCCCCTCAGTTATTTGTAGTTCATCGGATATGGAAACACGTGCATTAGGAGCAGGCAGGTATACAACTTCGAGGCACAAATATATATTCCGATAGGGTGTCACAGTTATCTCTTCGAGCAGTTATACATGATACTTTCACTTCTTTCACAAATGGTTTTTAATTAGACGCAATAACTTTCCTGCATAATAGCATTTAATTGAGGGAAAGTTTATTTGTATAGCAGTGAAAATAAATCAACGTGAAAGTACCATGTCTTGATTGCTAGACGACGAGACAACGGCAACATACTGTAGAGGGCGTCTATACAAAGTATTTTTATTGCCAGTATACTTTACGTTTTTATGCATGCACAACAACAAAAGCACAAGCTCGACAAGGGACAACTAAATGGGATTGTTATTCATTACATACGCATAATATAATATTGCATAATGGTCGCAAACCTGGATGGGTTTTCAGCAATTTCGTTGGTTTTATAATGCCTCTTCCTTCATAAAATATTAGCTATATAGTAGTATAGTAGAGCACTCGTTCCTAAATCAACCCAACCCGCCAGACTGCCATCAAAATCCGCAACCCGGCCCAATGTGTAATATGTTGGAGTTAAGTTTGCTGGTTGGGTGTACGCTCTAATGTATCAATACAACAGATAGGTAGTGAAGAACTCTACAAGATCCATATTATGCAAACGTGGAAATGTAAACAAGAAAAGATGTAAACGAACAGATTTTAAGCGAAAAAGTTTCAAATTATCCCTTCCTTCTAAACGTTAATTTATGTTAATTTAACCTTGTAGATCTCGTTAATGAAATAATGTTTCAAAAGTTATGCTGCAATTCTTTTTAAACAAACTAGTTAAAAGTTTTGCAAACTGTTTAGATCGATACCACTATGCGAATTGTGCTACAATTCATAATAATATACTGACGCGTTTGATCGTGTTATATTACTCATGATCATTGAAATGTTTGTTATAATATGCATTTTATAATAAAAAAATTGTCTGAATACAAACCAAACAAAATATTCAGTGAACATTCATTAAATATGTATATGCGATTGCGATTGTATACATGCTTAATGCTTATCAGGTTTTCCTGAGGCATAACCAATTTATTTGCCAAGGAAATATGAATTTGGCTTTAATGAAACTAGAAATAAAATGGTTAAAACGTAATTTATTAAATTGTCAAGAAGATCAAGGCACATGCAGTTTAGATGACATGTCATTTCCTGTTAGACAAATTTCCGGAGTTACATAATATTTGTATACTTACAGTTATATGTTTTTATTATGCCTATTTATTTCTCTTTGCCCGAAACAAGTTATAAAAAATTGTTTTTTCTTTGTGCATGATAGGATCGGTATGCTCCGTTTGAATTGGACCTTTGATTAAAATAAACAAAAGAGTTGTCTTTTCCTGACATGAAATTATTGGCATTGGATATCCTCGCATGGTAGTGCATGGCACTGAGTAATTTGTTTGATGGGGAATACCTTGGTTATAGACGTGGATTAATTTCTGTTGTTGTTTAGCTTTGAGTAATCAACCACCACAGGGGTACAATGAATAAGTTGGTTGACATCAATACTAGTTTGCACAAACATAAATATACAAACACATCAAGCAAAATCATGAAGTATTATCTAAAGTTAATTATTCCTATTTGTCATGCTCATATGTCCTGAAACTATAGTACCTACTTGTTTATTTGCAGGACATAAACCTATAATATGTCCTGCAAATTTTTTATGGAAATTGGTATTTTACTTGCATTTTTTTACACGACGGTTATTTTTTGAGGAACCTATTCCGTTTTTTATGGTGTTTATATTTGTCTGTAGACAGGTATGTCTCCTTGTAAGTAGTTTAAAGTTTAAACTCTTCAACTGACAGTTCTGCACTGAATTAAACCAAATTGAAAATACTATCAGTATCAGTTGCCAGGATGTTTTAAAGGGACATAAACGACTTTCTGTAAACTTAACCTTGGTTCGATTTTATGCCTCTGTAATACATTTATTACAATGTTGTGGGAATATAATATTAAACCTAAAATCTGGGTTTGTATTTTTAGGAACAAGAGCTTTTAGGTGTACCCAAAAAATATGGATAATGTAGAAAAATATGGAAGTTTATAACATTCACAAGAATGTAGAAAATGTTTACGTGTAGAGAAAGTTGAGTTGTCAGTTTACCGTTGTATTATGTTTTTATAATAAGTTCATATTCTGTATTCCAATATATAAAGGTCTACTATTTTCAATTTTCAGAGTTATTTATAATCTGCTTTTCTAAGTTTTTCTATAATATGCACTTTATTTTACGCTACTTAAGTGGTAAATAGGATTGTCCGTATTTTTTATGCAGTTTTTAACTAACTTGCCGTAAAATATGCATTTTTCCAGGAACTACGGACTCCGTAGTTCCTTTTGCCCGTGTTTTGAACACTGGTGAAAGCATGAATAACAAAAAAAGATATTATGAAATTACGTTGCAGATTCAACCTTGATTTGAGATGGTTTTACTGTGTTAAATGAAGTGTGAATCTTGGGTAAATTGAAAAGTGTGTTCCTTTTGTACACGTGGCAAGATCACTAAATGATGCCGATGACACTAATACGATTCCACATATTACTTAATTTGAGAACTCGTCTCAAATTATTTTCATTACGGGAATGATTCTTCATGGACTGACATACTTTAGAATTGAATTGCTTTCACCAATTATTTTCTCTTTTATGAATAAGCCATAAAACCGTGCATAAGAATCCAATTGCATTTACAACAAGTTTGGTTAGCTTAAAAAATAACTATTTTTTGTCTTTGTGTTCGACCCACTAACAACTTAGAGTACCTATGCCACATGTACGCTCTTCCGATGTAACAGCGAGGGTATTCAAAACATATGTGAAAACTTTCTGGTAACAACATGAGTCATGTGTAGTACATGTATTTTCGCCAGCAAAATCAAAGTTTTCGAATTTTATATGGCTTTGAAATACAGATCCCAAATTGAAATGTGTGTGCATTGCAATTATTTGCCCAATCACTTTCGTGCAAATGGAGTTGAAAGATTTCTGTCGTGTTTGAATCCCTTTGACAAAACTGAATGCATAATAAAATATATTTGAATACGTATATTGAGGCAGCTGCTTGCGAGTTGCAATAAGCCTACATCAGAATATTCATTCAAATGTATTATAAAGATCTTTGTAATATCTCGAAACTTCATTTTTTACAACTTTATTTCTTTGATATTTTTTCAGACCATTTCGACCATTTGTTGAACATAAAATGGATGATGTACCATTTTATGTAATCAAAATCCAATTGTACATTTATGCCGTATAAATGCCTCTGTTTTGTATGCACATCAGTGACCATAATATAAACTCCAATGGTTTGGGTGAAAGTTGATCTCAGGACCCACAAGGTTGGCGGCACACTTTGATGGAAAATATGAATGGGTATTTCAATACTAATACTAATAATAATAATAATACCTAAGACCGAAAACTTTGTGCTACTTGTATGGCTACGTCAATATAAATTGTGACATTCAATTCACAAATTACATGTACGTAATATGTGACTTAATAAAATCATTTTTCATATAAATTCGAACTTCATGTCTATAATTATATTTTTGGATTGCATTAAAAACAACGATTAGAAAAATAATATTTAAATGAATGATTTTTAAATGGTTTACAGTTACTTATACCGAACGTTCGATATATAAAATGATCAACTAAACTTTCTGTCATCTATACATGCTTCCGAGAACATGGCAAAAGGCAACTGAATATTATTGAGTAAGACTAAATTGAATAATCTTTATTTTAGCAAAGTCAATGTAAAATTGTATGACTAGACAAAAATTGGTAACGGAGGATTAGACTGCGAATTAGATATTCAGGTCTGGAACCCTCGGCATTCGGCATACCATTATATTTATCAAACCATTCCAAAGTATACAATAAATTACATCACCTAACATGTCTATTCATTCAAATGCATGTCATAAAAGGAAAAAGGCGACTTATTGTTACTATGTGGTTTCACTTTACTAATTTGCTGTACGTAGAATAAACTTTGAACTGGAAAGCTCGCAACAAATTTACTTTTATAAAAGATTTGCATCTTTACAAAAGATTAAATTGAAAATGCGAGGAGGCTTAAACTGTGAAATTAGACGCGGATAAAGCTGAATACAATGTTTAACGGGTAAAATATACTAAGAATTTTACATGCTAATGAGACTAGGCTGTGGACGTATTTGTGCCTGAAGTTACGGGTTTGAACAATGAGCATGAGCAAGAGTAGAAATTGTGTTGGAAAATGCCTTATGGCTGGAATGCATGTAGAAGCATCGAGCAAGAGATAGCTCTGGAATACAGAGCGTGTGTTTTGCAGTGCAAGTAAAAAGGAGCGATACTCTGCTTTCTCTCTTGTCCTCCAGACTCCAGCCAAAAGCCTACAGCAAGTATACAGCGTCGTCGGTAGAAGTAGAAGCTCGCTATCTTTATGCTTCTGTTCAATGTGATCAACCTTTTAACTTGAGTTAGGCTAAAAGGAAACCCGAAGCGAAGGATGGGAAATAGAAACTCGACGTGACACGGGAAAAACTACAAATATATCCTCCCAGCCTCGGCTATCCACATTCAGAGATTCCACAGATTCAAGACGAGCAACACCTGTAGCAAACCCAAACACGCATCACATCACATCCGTCATTGCTCAAACAATGAACAAACCGTCAAATTGACATTTTCCTGTCTGTGTACCATTTTTTGCTAAAAACCCAGCACACGTTCTTTCTTCACATTCATTGAATTTTACACTGGCTCGGTTGTATAAATTAATACTCTGTCAGTTAAAAACTTACTCAACTTTCATCGTCTAAAGCATGGTTTCTCCGTTAAAATCTCACATTCCCGTCTCCCTTTGCCCCGGCAGTACTTGTCCTCTTTGTGTTTTCACTCACTCACACTTTTTCTACAAGACAAACGAGAAACGATCCATCACTCAATAATTCACTATCGACTCAAACAAACTCATATCCTATTTCGACATCAATTAAATTCTACAAGAGAAAAACTTTTGGGAGTTTTTTGTTGTGTTAGGGAACTACTCCATGATTTCACCGTGTTTCAGACACTTGTAAAACTCCATCAAATGAAAAGTGTTCAATCAACATTAGACAGCAGCTTTAATTATTCATAAGTTTGAACAACGTAGACTGAAAAAACTCTTACAATCACTCTAATTTTCAACAATGCCATCAAAAGCACTTGAGAAAAGTTTAAATATTATATAAGTACGAGTCATTATATATAACTCCGTCGGTAGAATCACTATTATTCACCGGAAAAGCAACTTGACCCATCTTGAGAGCGTTCAAATATCAACTATCATCCTCCTCTAGTAAAACGTAAGAATCAAATAATTTAATTCTCACATAGAAAACCCTTTTGAAAAAGACTAAAAGGTTCTCTAACTCCAACACAGGATTATTACAGAACTCGAAAACAATAAAATAATTACGTTATTAGTAGAAATTTGTAAAAAGTCGTAAAAAGCTTTTGCTTGAGAAATAATATCTATCTGTGCATTCTTTCCATTACACGCTTCATTACCCAAAACTGAACTTTATCTTGAAACTTCAAAGCTTATTTGAGTGCAGTCGGCCCACGTTGCACATACACAACAAACACTATAACAAATAACATTTCCAGGAGGCGAGACTGTCCTTCTGACTTCATTTTTCTTCAAAACAGCCAGATGCTTGTTAATACAGTGAAATATTGAATTTTTTAACTTGTCTCACGTTTGGCTTTAGGAAAGGAAAAATAAAGTTACTTTGTTCTATTAGCAGCAAAAAAAAACTTATAATATACGGAATTACTTGTAAGGTCACTTGTGAACTTGTTAGTAATACCTACTTTATTACTGCTGTTACACAAACGAACCGAATTTGCAGCAAAATCAACAAATACAAGAAAGAACCTGTTATTTCTTCAACCAGACCAGAGCCTTGCCAAAAATTTCGCTGAGCAACATTTAAAGAACACACAATTTAGAGTAGCTCATATTTAGTAATTTGCTATACTGAGCTTGTACTGCTGCAGTAAACAGATGCCACGCAGACAACAGACGACATAAGCAACTGGGCACCGGAAAAGGTAGGTGGTGACATCACCATTTCTCACAACTACCTTCACAATTTTGCTATAGCGTCTCTTCGAGTAAGTTGTATACAACCGACACATAATTCATTTTTTTAAATATTTTAACTGCACTGCTCCATATTCGTTGTATTATGAAGATTATGATCTATATATAGCTCTAGTTGTACTTATCTTGCGTCAGTGTATGTTATACAAAGTGCATATAACATTAAACGACTTTTCAGAGTAGCTATGTGCATTTTACTTTTAAAGTTAAATTGAAGAAGCATCAAAGAAACTAAATGCTTTATAGCCGAAAAACCTATGATGAAATGAAATTCATTTTTCTGCTCAATGGAGTAAATAGAATGGAAACTATAAGCGAGACCACATCACTTTAATGCACTATGTGCACTTTTCAAAAACTAAATAAAATGTCAACAACTCTGCATAGCAAAAATTCACATTACTTAATATTATATGCATAATGTATGGTATTGATTTTCCCTAGTGTAGATAATATGTATAGTGATTCTGCAATTTTTGATTTGGCAGTAAAATGTTCAATCATGCAATAAATTGCCCCATTTTTATCTTACGTCAGTAAAAAGTGTCCATAGCACTCTTTTCTATGATCTGAACATCAACATCAAATACATAGGCCAGGAAAAATGATGAGACATCTCAGGAATTTTATTTTTTCTCCACAAAGAGATATTTAATGCAATGTACGTAAAAGATAAGATTGAAGAGTAATGTACAAGGGTTTCTTTCATTCGTTATTTTCAAGCAGACTGACATACTGACTGAATTTACGTCGAATTATTCATGAAAGTGTGAATTATTTACTCGTTTTCTGAAGTATCTGTAAAAGTTCAGCTCGAAAGTATTGCACATTTATACGCCCACCAGTACCTACTATACGTAAGATTACACGTTGTAACGCTTTTACATATTATACTCGTATTGTATGATACAAGAGTCTGTTCATTTTTAGTGGAGTTGAAATTGAAGGTAATTTAGTCTCCGTTGGATTGGACTAACAAAGAAGACAAAGCAATTCGCAAATTAGATTTGCCCAATTGCCATTTTTTTCTTGGCGTTAAACTTTTGTCATCTATTTTCAAGTATGTTGTATATTGTCCGTAGTGGAAATGCACATAGAATGGAAATGTATAGAAACATAAAGAATGTTTTCCAACACATACACAAACAGAGAGATTTAGTTATATACTATGGCATAATATAGTGCTTTATATAACTTGAGGGTAGCACTTGACATAAATTAGTGACAGTGACAGTCCCTTGAGTGCAATAACATCACATTTCACGCAATTCAATTGACTTTGATCACCGTTGTTAGTCTGTTAGTGGTGCACATTTACTTTTTTGCTCTTTTTTCATGATAGTGCTGATGCTATAACATCAATTCATTACTGTTGCAGATACTACTTCCAATACTATCAAATTGCGAGAGCAGAGCCATATAAAATATATTAGAACATTAAAACACCATAAACTACACTGTGTACGATTTACAAGTTTTCCTTGCCAGTAGTATTGCACGATAAGACTTTAACCCACTATTAAACTTCACGAAGGTCAACTCAATAATTTACATGAAATGAGCAAACAAACATTGAAAAAACGCTTGGAAACAATTGCGTGCCATTCTTGATCCGAATCACACTGACTTTATCTTGCTACGAGACAATACCAAAGAAAAAAAGTATTTGAGCCTAATTCTAATTAATTACAAAAATCCTGATACTACATACCACAAAAGCTTTTTTCTGGAGATTATAAAATTATCTGCCTTCCGACTTTCATTTCCATTTCCGATTTTTTGCCACAAAAACTTTCCTCAATGTATTACTTCAACTTATCTCAACTTTTAATTGCTCTCCTTGTGTGAGGAAATAGATGATTAATTATTCAAGTGTCATTTCTTCTCATTCTCTACTCATAACTATTAATAGTTTGAGAACACTGACATCAATAGGATAACAAATTAAATTAGCCGAGAACATTAGATTCTCACACACAAAATTCTATCACGTTTCGTAAACAAACAAAGACGAAAACAAAACACTCATTCATCACATCAGCGACTCAGGGATTTCCTCTGTGCGTCCCTCTTTTTCCAATTTTCAGGAATTCTACCTAACTATATACTACTATTATACAGGCATCTTACTAACTCAAAATAGGAAATGCATTATGAATGAATGACAAACTGAAAAAGAATATTGCGGTACACCCACAACATGAATAACATCAAATCATACAGTGAAATATGTGCGACACTATGTAGACGAGCACCACATAATCAATCATTTTATTATTATCGCTATCGTTGTGGCCAGACTGTGCAAACCACAATAAAGGCATCATGCAATAAATTGTCATTTATGTATGTCCCCAATGTAGCTACAATATAAAATGAAAAACATTAATAAATTTGCTTATTGACATTTATTGACTCATTGTATTTGTTTTGTCATTCGTTGAATGCATACTAAAAGTACACTCAGTTTGTATCCGCTTGTATGTTCTACTATATATAATATAGTAGTATAACATAGTATAATAAAAAGTATAATTATTAGTAATAATGTATTATATCACTTATAGGTACATCTGCCAATACATAAGCTATTGTCATTACAAGACCCTTACAAACCGTGCGTGACTTGAAAATGTGCAATTACTGTAAAAAGTAGTTCGAGAGAAATACAAAAGTAGCAGGAGAATTACACAAACAGCTTTCTACAAACAATATTTTGTCGTTTGGAAAGAAATTGCAGAAAGTGTGCGACCCGGGCACGGCAAAGATTATTGGTTGAGGTAGAATACTGTAGAAGAGCTGTGAAGCATTAAGAAAAGCTCCATGTAAAAAAGCAGCCGGAGTAGCATCAACAGGAAAACACTCAGAACTTCAGGGATTGCAACATTTATCTCGAGAATTATTGACGGACGACGTGAATCAGGAAACAACGTGTGGACGAAGGAGAGCATCAGCATACAAAATCCTCGGAGAAGAATACGATAAGAAGGATTACATTCAATTGACTGAATTCAATTCAATTCAATCGAGTCTCTACAACGCTGAGCTGAACAATCTTAAAGCAACCAAATAACTACGAGAACAGTCTTGCTACAAACCTCACCCGTAAACAACCTTCACGATTTAAGAGAGAGAGAGACGGAGATAACAAGCGATTTCTTTTGGTGAACAAGAGGTACAGCAGCTACACACCAACACACACTTACTGAATACATCCAGGACGCTGCAAAGGTATTCCGAGAAACAACTTCCGACGTTTATCTTGTGTCAGTCGCAAGCAGCTGAGGCGTGCTCACTTCGTTCGAGATGGATGATTATAACGGGTAAGATTCATCTTCTAATGTTATGATTATTTTTTCTTTGGCTTCTTCTCCATCCTCTCCTGTCTCTCAAGTCCTTCGTGCTTCTAATGCTATTCACTCTGTCAGTGAAAGGAATATTTATTTACAGAATTTTCTTTAGAGAGGTCCTTCAAACACACGTATAGCATAGCTGCTTCATATATTTATACTTCCAATGGCACTAATGGTCCTTATCGGATTCTAAAATCATGAGAGAGAGAAAGTTTATAAATCTACAAGTACTTTATTGTTTGCGTGAAGTGCACCGTGAAAGTAATAAACCGATTTACAGAAAAACGAACTTCAAATTTAAATGCACCTAATAGGATTTTTTTTTGTTCTATTGTTATTTACTATTGTCATGTTGGTTGCAGTACTTTAACTGAAAGTATAAAGGAAATGTTGTGTAAGTAGCTTATTATTATTACTTTTTCTTTGCGAAAATGCATTGCCTTACGCCAATCTCATAATACCCCACTTGGGATCTCTCGGGTAATTTTTCGTTTCTCTTCATAGATAGAAACGGCTTTTAGGTAATTCTCGTCTAAAATATCCCAGATGTTCATGGTGATTATAAACAATCATTATGATAATGAATGGAACCTAATATTATATTTCTGGTTTTCATGAGATGTTTTTGATTTAACAATTCCAAGCTAAACGACGCCATCATCGCAAGATTTAATGTTTCAAACGTGAATGCTTTGGTGAGAGAAAAAATGATTGCTGTTACTATCATTATCCAGACTATTACTGTCTGAATGCATTATCATATTATTGAAATAGTGCGTGTACCACTTACAAAAAAGAGAACAGCATAGCAGAAATGTTTATTTCGCTCACATTCCGTTTTTGCTTGGGAATGAAATGCAATGCCTGTACAATGAAGAGAGAAAGATATGCGAGGTGCGTATACACTATACATATATACCTATGTAGGTTAGTAGTACCAGTACACAGTACCATGCAGGTTAGCAGTACCACTGTGCATATATCGTTCTTTTACATACTAATGGTGGAAAACGGAGGACAGAGCAGTTTAATCTCAATGCTTTACAAAAAAAGCTAAGAACTTCGGAATTGTTGTAAGATACGCTACGGTTGTTGAATTTCGGGAAGTAACATCTTCATAAATCCTTTGGAATTACCTAAAGTGCCCGAAACAATGGATCTTTATTTTGTAGTAGTTGCAAGTAGTCGTTTTTTATTGCCTCTCAGTGACGACTTTCGGTATTACCATGACACAATGTAAATATTATACGCAACGAAGCGCTGCAAAAATAGAATGTAAACCACACTTCAAGCCACATGCAAATGCCTTCTTTGTTTCAACAACGACTTTTATTTATTTATTTGTGTATGTACAAGTCTGTTTACGAGGATTTCAGCCACACCTCAAGCACAAGTCAGATTTATGAAATACACAAACATAAGATAAAGATGCGCTGTTATCAGATGAATTATTAGCACTTTGTTCTAAAGGGACTGCGTGGTGAAGACTTCTGCAAGCTGCTAGAGGAATAGAAACATGGCCAGACAACAGAAAAGTTAGACATTATGGCAATTGTAATACACAGAGTCATCTGCAAGGGCATAACCAAAATATTGATATGAAGTGTTAAACTCTCGATTTGTTTACATTACTATATTTTAAATTCTAATAATATTTAATGCTTGCTTTCAAATATTAACTACGCCCATGGGATGCCTAAACTCCCTCCACCCGCCCCCCAATAAATTGCCCAAACGATACCATAAAAAAGGCTATTCGCTTCCGACTGCAGCAAATTAGGCGTTTTTACCTCGGATGTCGGAGACATCCCATTTAAAAATTCTAGATACACCCTTGAATACAATATGTCGAGAAGGAAAAATTTTGAAATGAATTTAAGCCCTATTAATAAAGAGTTTTTAACAATCAAGGTGCATGGTTAAGACTACAAATTTTTTTTTCAGCAAGTCTCTAAAAATATATTCCTGCATGCATTTGGCCTTCCTTTTTAAAATTTGGAGTAGACAGTATTTTCAGCTTAAATTCATAATCCATGCTTTCTGAATATACTTACACATTTATTGTACATTTATAATACTTTCATACTGTACAACGATTTTTCTTGTCCTCTTGCAGTATTATATTGTGATAAATGTATGAGGTTCACACCACACGTACTACTAATAAGGATACGTTCTTGTATAATAATGTGGGATAGAAGGAAGTGTAAAATGCTGACTGCAGCAAAGCAAGTCTCTTACACTTCTTAAGTACGACAATCATTTTTCAGGACAAAGACCGTAACATTCTGAAGCATGGGTTGAAAGTAGGAAAACATTGCTGCGGAAGTTGAGTCACGAAAACGATATAATTTTTTTTAGCTGTGCTCCAGATGCAGCAAACAAGTGGAGATTGAGATAACTTTTATTTAGTGTTTTATGAAACAGTTGACACCTTTCTTGCTGGAGAGATTCGTGCCAGCATCCACTTGGCTCTTGACTCAGTTGCACATTGCACATATTCCTCACTCCAAGCTTTTAACCATTGAATATATCACCACCCGAGTTTATTCTTCAGCTACAACTCTCCAATAGCAGTCTGACTAACCATTACGAAGTAAAAGTCAAAAGAAACCAGAAAAAGAGAAACAATCTCAACGCCGAGTACAATGTTCTTTGAGAACTAAAATACATCAAACTTTCAATGAAAGTTACTTTCCCTGAGCATCCACTTTTTTGTCCTTATTTCACTTCCACTCGGTCATTGATTTTAAGAGATGATGCAGTGGCCCAGTTATCAGTTACATCATACTTTCACCTGAATTTTATACAAAAATATGTCTTCCTCCTCCAGTGGCACATTTAGAGTGGGGGCTTAGGGGCTACCCAGCTAGAACGTTCCCGCAGCTTTCTGCAGTGAAAAGGCCTTTTGAGAAATGGGCGAGTAGAAACTGCAGT
>JAQFYB010004901.1:0-15141 GCA_034694085.1 Pogonognathellus longicornis
CTGTACGAAGCTCTCCTGTCCATAAGCTCTGTTGTCCATAAGCTCTCTTGTGCACCAAGCTCTAGCGTACGGGAATCGGTGAAACAACAGAATCAAATTGGCTAACATGTAAACAAAAAATATCCAACTAGTACATTTCTCCCATGGGAACTGGTGTATTAGAGTATGGTAGCAATTAATTTAATTAATAATGACAAACATTCGGCTGCACATGTTTTTATTTGTAAAAATTATGACAACTTGAACTATGTCATAGAGTCGCTATATACATAGCAGCGTTGTTACGCACATGTATTACAAGTCATTGCATGTAATACAAAGCTCAAGTAAATACACATTTGGTTAATTAAAATAACACAAAATAGAATTTCAATGGGACATCTTTGAAATCCTCTATTAAACCCCTAGTCCCTACATTTAGAGCCTTTATCAGGGGCTTAGCCAAGATCATAAATAATCTGGGGGTGCACAACAAATTCCTTAAAGAAATCCAAGTTTTCCCCAAGAAATCCAAGTTTTCCCCAAGAAATCCATTTCTTTTTTTAATAAATTCCGGGGTATGGCTGATTTTGAGTTTTCTATTATTATTTTAATTTTGCTAATTTTGATGGGACTGTTTTTAGAAAAGGCCTAAATAATTGTAATGCAGGATCAAAATAACGTAAAATGCATAACATTCGCACGTAGTGAGACCACTTTTCCGATTTTTTGCATTTTATGATCATAATAACTGGCACTCCCCATTGCTACGCGCATGCAAATTATTATGGTGAACCGGGTGAACCAGAATTCATGGGAAAAATGTTTAAAAATGTTTAAAAAAATACATAGGAAATGATTTCCTTGAGCGTGAGAAGAGCGTGTGTGTGTTTATCCTGTACAACAACAAAGATTTTATGTTGCGTACAATACAAAGCTGATCCTTGGATTGACGAGGGTGTTCTTAAATCCAGACTGTATTTGTAACGGGGTTCATCAACTTGCGTTTAGTCGCATTATCGCAAAAACAAAAAACATTACGCTTAAATATTTCTGTGTTGAAGTGTTTTAGCAAAACTGAAATCAACACAATTAAAAATTTAGTTTTTGACTTTTTTCACTGATTGTGAATTCCACATTTTTTTCCATTGTAAAGATACTTGATATTGCATTTATTGTTTATAATTTAAATCCCCATTGTGTCGATATACTCTGTACATTTTTGTTTAATTTTTTGTTTCGTTCATTGTCCTTGGGCATCGTACATAATATTAATTTGTTTCACAATGTTGGGGATGTCCATTGTCATTGTCTATTGCAAAATTGTGGAATATGACATTTGAAGAAGGATATTATTACCTACCTACATAAATAGTCATCTTTATAAGTAAAGTTCAAAGTTCTGTTTCCAAATGGAACATTATTGCTGTGAGGTCAAAGTGGAAGAAGTACTCGTCTTTTGTGTTAAAAAGAGTATTTGTTAAAGTTATAGTCATTTTGAAGTGAGCTTTTAAATAGTATACAACATTGATGATTGAAGTCGTCAACACCCAAATCAAGGGGACTTAGAACATGTCTTTGTTAAGCAATTAAAAATTGGGGACTTGTGGCCTACAGCGAGCAATAAGGGAGAAACAATATATAACAAAACAAGCTGAAGATTGAAATTGCAACATATACAAGGCCTACACGTAAGGGAAAGTGTTGGAAGTCGAGTTAAAGTCTCTAAGGTTAACTTTCAATATTTTATAACGAACCATTGTAAAATGTTGAATGTTACTAAAAAGGTAAAGGAAGCTTCTATTGTTTATAATGTAAAAATTATTATTTATAACATTCATTTTAAATACAGCTAGTCTCCTTTTTCCTTATTACTAATTTACATTTGTTTGTTGATTTATGTTTTAAAGATGGGAGGTAAACGACATTTAAGCGTCAAGGAAGAAAATAGCAGCGCAAAGAGAGAAAGGAGAGAAGTTGTGATAACGTCAAATTCCGTGGTTGACCTTATCAGTAGGTTATCATCAGAATTGAATACGAGGGTTCCAACGAGCATCATTGTGAAGTATGAGGGCAAGGAAAATATGGACGAACTTATACCACGTTTACTCCATTCAGTCACTGTTGATAGTCAGCTCGCGGGGCAAATTCTACAGGATTTCGGGTTAGCTTTAAAAAATCATATTTAAAACATATGACATAAGAGAGTCTTTTTTTAATATACCTGTACATTCCCGATTTTTTTCCGGGAATTTACCGGTATATTAAAAAAGATATAAGACTCAAGATTAGTTTTAAAATACATTTAAACATTCTTTTTGGTCAAATTCAGAGTTCAAATCAATTCTCGATATGAAGACTGCTATAGTTCAGCTAACCAGAATGTATCGGATATCGTTCGAATTCACACAGTCAGTACAAGTGATGATGTTAAAAAGTCCCCATCAGAAATAGTTGATTCTTCAAACACGGAAAGCGTTGTAAAGAACGTCGATCAAGATTCTACGTCAGAAATACTCCAAGTTGATTCTTCAGACACGGCAAGCATTGTAAAAAACATCGATCACGATTCAACATCTGAAACAGCAAAGGATACCAAAATCAATAACAAAGACGTTTTAAATGACGACGCTAAAGAAGTTGCTACAGAAAATGCTAAAGCTAACAAAAACAGTCATCAGAAAAGTGTAAATGAATCAGAAAATCCATCACAATCCGTGGAAGTTTCATCCACAAGCGATATAAGTGACGGCCTCACATCTAAAGAATTGCCACCGGAAAGTGTTCAAATTGAAGAGTGCAGCAAAGTAGATAATATTTCTGAAGAGAAACAAGTGATTCAAGTTGAAACTGAAACCAAATCAATTGATGATTCCAAAAATAATCAATCGGAAGTTATTCATATTGAATCTGCTAGTGACAATAGCGAATCAAGCGATGACTCTAAAATTTCAGAACCAGAGATCATTCAAATTGATTCGAACGACGACGATAGCGAAGTAAGCAGTGCTACCCTAGAAATGCAGTCGGATAGTATTGAAATTCAAACTGTGGAAGCTGACAATAATTTAAGTCAAGATTCAGATGAGGTAATCCCATCAACTTCAAAATCCCTGAAATCTTCCAGTGTTTCCGACAATTCTAAAAATAAATCAAGTAGGAGAGTGGTTGGGTTAGAGGATCTGTCGGTTTATGCTGGAATGGATGTAGATGATTTGCTAAGAGACATTTTGGCATCTACGCCAATACCCGAAAACATGACTGTAGACATTTCTAATTTGTTAGCTTTGGATAATATTACTTCATTGCCATTGCCTTGTGGTTCTGCTATCAGTCCAATTTCAGTCAATAACGTCGCCGACATTAGCAAGGATTTAAGTCCAGTAGTTGTAACATCAAAATCTCAGGTTTCGCCATCACAGTCTATTGTTACATCTAAAAAAAGAAATATGACAAGTTGTACTGTGGAAATTGAAAGAATTAGTGTTCCTATCGGGTTACGACGCAATTCGCAAAGTGCAGCAGTGGCAAGTGTTGCAAACAATGAAAGTGTGAAGGTGGTAGCAACTGAGTGTGATATAGCGCATAACGATATTTGTGAAAAGAATAATAATAATGATACGAGTAACTCAAAACAATTACCGGAACCCCACATTGTTTTGCTCACGGATAGTAACGTCGTCCCGGGTATTCCTATTAAAGATTGTCAAAAAACACTTCCCCAAAAGTTTCCTAAACCCTCCATTCGCCAAACAAGAAGTAGGTCAAAAGTAGTTGAGACTGAAGAAGAATTAATGCAAATAATTGATCTTGAAGACTTAAACGAAAATAAAGTAATTGAAGACGACGATTTAGATGACGAAAATGAAGTTCAAGATAAAGACAATTCAGAGGAATTGTCTGTATCGCCACAGCCATCCTCATCATCGCAGTCACCATCGCGAAACGAAAATAAAAGTGGATCAATGCAGCCGAGTGTTGTATTGCAAAGAATGAATCCACCAACAAAACCCAAGGAAGTGAAAGTAGTTAAAGAAGTGAAGGAAGTTAAAGACGTGAAGGAAGTTAAAGAAGTGAAGGAAGTTAAAGAAGCGAAGGAAGTTAAGGAAGGGAAGGAAGTTAAAGAAGCGAAGGAAGTTAAAGAAGTAAAGGAAGTGAAAGAAGTAAAAAGCCCAACCAAAAAAGTGACTCCTCATCAAGTGAGGAAATGTATCGCAAATATGAAGGATTTAGTACAAATGGGTATTGATTTTCTGGACATAAGTGAAATCAATGCGGCAATGGAAATAACGTCAGACTTTCGAAGAAAATTGGTCATGGATCCAAAATTAAGCGTTCATGCAGTTATAAAAGAATTTCCAGCATTAACGTCGTATCTAGTGGTCAGTCTTCTAAATCTTTGTACATAAAATATAAAAAATATGCGAAAATAACAATTGCATGTTTTACTTTTAATGATAGGTTAAAGCGGAATGTGATCGATTGCTTGATAAAAAATTAAGCATACTGGAAGAACTTCTGGACGAAAATTTTGTGAGAGCTGCTAACTCCAGAAAGTTTAAAAGTCCCCCGAAGATGTTCGTTGACGCAAAAACTGTATTTAAGAAGACAAAATCAGCAGGTTATTACTTTCATTTCTATTTCTGTCCAATTTTCCACAGTAAGCCCAAGTCGAATCTAATATCTACCTATAATTATTAAACTTGAAGGGTTGTTATTCGTCTTGGTTTGATGTGGGTATTGTAGGAGTCTAAATACTAGAGGTGCGACCGAACAGGTTTTTTGTGTTCGGGTTTGAACAAACTGTTCGGTTCGGTATGGGATTTCCTCAAAATTCTTGTTCGGTATTAGTGGCCGTACAGGCCGAACATCTTCAGTTCAGTTGGACCTCTGCTAAATATAATTAACTTAAATTCAATTTTTAAATTCAGAAATCAGAAAAATTACTGGAATGGTTTGCCTTGCATTCTACCTCGCCGAAAAACATGCAATTGGATCTCTATTCCAGTTAATAATAAAGGTATAATTTGCATTGTAATTTAAGATACGTATGTACAGGTACCATTTTCGCGTATTAAGAATTTGAGTGCATTAATTTTAAATAATTCGTCACTTTTGATGATTTAGAGAAAGAAGATAATGTCCAAGTTAACTCCTACTATGGTTTTGAAAGAAGAAGATCTATTTAACGAAAACAGAGAAATAAAAATATTCGCAGATGGGGTAGAAATGCTTCAAGTTCCTAATTTTTACGAAGGAGTTATCACAATTTATTCTCTATATTACATATTTGACATGGTCTACGATAAAAACGTCAGTCTGCTTTTCCAGTATTTCGACTTTTTGCTGGGACTACCCCAAAACTCCTTTACTTTGGAACCCACAACATGATAAAAACGTTAAAAATCTTACAATTATAATTGTAGTTAATGTTGTTACAATATTTTTTCATTTTAAATTCATAATTATTAGATTACACAATGAAACAATTCAACAATCAAATAGTCAAAGTCAAAATAGTGAAATTGTAACTTTTTTAGTTCAAATTAATTTATTACACATAATATTCGACAATTATATATGTATTAATCAATTGTAGTGCCAAATTGTAAAAACTCAGACTAAACGTAGCAATTTGACTCGACTAATATTTACACACTAGACACTAAAGAAAATTTTTAAAGCCGTGAGTACTACAGTCATACCTCGATTTAATAATATGAATAATTAAAAAATAACCACAAGTGAATAACCCACCTAAATGGCATTACTGTATTTTAGATAATTTTAAATGAATTCATTTCGTTTTGTCGTTCGTGTGTATCTTAAAATTCGTTCCTTGGACGAATTGACTTTGATATCTCTAAAACTAATTATATTGATCCCCGTGCAGTTAGATGAATTTATTTGTTTTCTTACCCTAAATAATAATTCAAGCAGTTTTTTCGATCTGCTACATCGATAATCGATACCAACAATGTCACAATCACAGTTACGAAAACCACACATAATTTATATGTAATGTATGTACAACATAGTTTGTTTGGGGGTGATTAATATGATTGACAAATTGTTGCGATATAATAAATACCCACAATTTACTGAATACACTCTAGGACTATTGAAGCCATCGATAATAAAATATCACTTATTGCCTCGACCTAGAATAAACATTAGTGTTGAAATAATCCAAATATATATTTTTATGAATAAAACACATACCCCGCACAAAAATGTCAATAATTAATTCGTGTTATTTTATTTTCTTCTTAAATCATAAAATAACCAGAATAACAATTACAATGTTTATGTTTCGGCATGCATTTTTGACAACCACAGCGTAAATCGGACAACACATATTTTAAAATGATCTTACATAAATAAAAGGAAATTGGTAATCATTTAGGCAATTATAACATATTTAGTGCATTCATTCTGTGACGAATCTTTCGTATTTGTCCATCCATTAGTTCAGGAATATCTTGACTACCGTCATAAAGTACTTTAAAATCTTCTTTAAGTTGCGGACGGCGATCCAGGTATTGCAGAAAAAACTATAATATAATGCAGACATCGAATATAGAATTTAATAAATGATTGAAAAATACATTACAGGCAATGCATGAAGCATTTTTATATTTGAGAGTAATTACCTCATAATATTTCTTTCCTTCTTCAGCGCATGAAATCGCATCATGGTGAAGAGGATGATCGTGAGAGATGCTTCCTAGAATTCGACCAATTGATAAAACGCATCCTAGAAGTGTTTTTTCATAATCTTCAGGAAAACTTTTCTTCGTATCTTTTCTACATTTAATAAACAGAAAATAATGAAACGTGCAAAAAATACTATGATACTACTAATCAATGACAATGCCCAATGCTTAAATGGACTACATGCGGAATTAAACTTACAAATCAAATTCATAGTTGGCAAGATTTCGTTTGTGGGCGTCGATGGCATCGCTGAGCCACTTGACTAACTTACAGTCTTTTGGTCTTAACGATTCACCTCGGTCTTTTATTTCGGCTACCTGAGATATCAATTCATTTTTACACTCAACAGCCTTTTATGTATAATATGTGGGTAATATAATACAAATATTTAATACTACGTTTCATAAGTCCGAATTAGATATCTGACCTTCAGTTTATAAACGATTTCATAGGTTTCGGACAAGGTCCGAAGAAGGTAGTGAAAAACATCTAAATACGGTTTCGGGTTTAGAGCTGCCAACAGTTCTTCCAGCATCCCAATTCGTCGACGATGCATTTTTATTTGTCTAAATTAAAAACAAACTTTAATTTTGCAAGTGAACCATTAGCCATTAAAACAAACGAGCAAGTAATTAGCAAAACTAATTGATGCAAGAAACAAATTACCTTTCGACACTGGGTTCAAAAAATGATAAATGTTTGAAGGCATTACTGTAGTCAGTGATAATATCGATGTGGTCACCCGCAAATTCATCCAAAATGTAATATGCCTTTGCAACGTTAATCCACCTCTGCAACGGTAGAAATACACATCTGGCTTCATCAAAGTCTCTCACAAATCTTCCACGCATCTGGAAATTTCAAAAAGCATTTTGAGACATCAAACCACAAAATAATATTTAACTAATTTCATTTCTTTTTGTGACTTTAGTTTAGAATATAAATCTTAAAAAATATTGAATAAACACGAAAAACTTTCTCAAATTAATGTTTAAAATTGGAAAAGCAACAATTTGTGAATGTGGATTGCAATTCGTACCTGAGTTTCTTCAACCTCGCTAACGTCTATAGAAGGAAAGGACAATGACTTGATTAATAAAATAGTATGAAATTCGTCTAGAGGATCGCTAATTCCTAAACTAAGCTTTTCAACAGAATTCAGTATAATTTTTGTGTTGTATTTCGGGGGTTTTCGTCCTTGCTCTTCCAAATCTTTCAACCGATCTGATGACGCTTCCAGTAACTCTACACCCAATTTTGCCCACGTTCTTCCTAAATCAGCCCAATTTTGTTTATATTCGTCCTTAGATTTTTCTTCCTCTGGTGATCTGCTAAGAACCGCTGTTGCAGCGACGAGTATATTTCGTGCAGTTTCAAACGCTTGCATGTTAACGACAAGAACTGATGCCATTCTGCTAGCATCTGCAGCCCATGTTGTAGATTTAAAATCTCCCTTCTCGAACTGTCTTCTTAACACCATATGTAAATACAAGACGGCTTTTTCTCGTTCGTCCTTAATTCGGTAAGCCTAAAAATATTCACAAATTAATATCTTGCTAAAGATGTTAAACAGATTAAATATAACAAATAAAAAATGTAACAAATCTCTTGTGTACCTGTCCCAAGTAAAACATAACGTAAGTAAACATATCAGAAATTGATTCTGAGTTTAAAGAGTCCAGCATTCCTAATAATGAATGTGAGTCATAGCGTGTTAAATTTTCTGGTGTTTCGCATTTGTGATAAAATTCTTCAGCTTGTTTTAAAAGATTTAAAGCTTTGTCTTGGTCATCCTTCTCAGAACAGAGAATGGCATAACGCGTCAATTCATAAATCAACATATATTTGCATCTTAAAAGTCCAGCTTCAAATTCCTTACGATCTTCGACACTTTCGTCTACTTCAACTTGTGTTTCCGTACTTAATGAACTTTCCACCAGGGAAATACATCTATGGACAAAAATAGAACAAAAACTTTTTCACTCTATCTAACTATATATAAATGGTAATCAGGCAAGAAAACTTAATTATTTCTAAACAAGTTTAGAAAATAAAAATCTTTAAACATACCTAACGTGCATTTTTTCTGCAGAAGACAGTTCTTCACAGGCTTCATTCCATTTAGCTAAGGAAGAGTAAATGTGAATTAATGTGAATTTAACCCAAAAATGTTGAAGGGGACGACTTTTCAGCTCGTCTTCTTTAAATTGTTCTTCTACTTCTATTGACAGCGCAGTTATTGTAGCGATAGCAGAATAAATATTTTTGAAAGGTTCATTTTCACTATCCGGAGGTTCCGCCACAACAGCTGATGCATTCTTCAACTGATTTGTCCAGCCAGTTATACGCAACTTCAAAGCTGCCCAAGTATCCTCACTTGGGGTACGAGATTCGCTATTAACGTTTGGATTCACCATTGTCACCTAAACAATAACATAAATATAAACTTTTGAACTTCCAAGTTTAAAATAGTTTTGAGAATGAAAAATTTAAAATAAATGTTCATAAAAATGTCAATACTTACCTACTTTCAACTTAAAAACTGACAATGTGTCAGCTCAGCAGGTCAAAGTTTACAGGTATGACGTTATGAGTATGACCGTTTTTGCAACTAGTACCTTTTTATCGGGATCTATCCTTCTATATATCCTTTTAAGTACCTTATTTAATTTATCTCCTGTCAATTTCCAGCGATACTTGCATAGCTATTAAGGTTCACTCTCACAGTCGAAATTACAAGTGACAATAGACACTTAGGACTTAGAGGCACTTAACATTTAAAACTAGTTAACTACACAACTAATTTTGTAGTTAAAAATAGGATTCTGTTTAGTTCATGATGTTTTTATGGACCAGGATCACAGGTTTGAGAAAGCCGCATGAGAACGCCATATATTCAAGAACATCTCAAAGGCAAAGGAAACTTCGGGCGTTCATTCTGGTACACTACTCTGGTCTGGTACCTGGAGTTTTAGCATGATGAGAAACTTATCAAGGTGTGGTTCTTCTTCTTGTCGATTTCAGTAGTATTTATTCAGAGAACACTCATTCATGACTCATAAACAGCAATTTTCTCACAAATGAGATTATCTTATAATTATGTACTATTTTATATTTTTTGTAGATTATATACAATTTCCTTGTACAAAAATGCATCGGGAAAAATAAACGGTGATACTTTCGAATAAATAATTAATAAATTATTTGTTTCCTCAAAGCGCATCTCGTGTAATCAGTAGGGCAAAATTATATAATATTCGTTTAAAATCGACTATATACAAATAAACTACAATACAGTGCAAAGTGCAACTGGTTTCATTTCAAGATTGAAGAAATTTTCCCTTTAGCTAGCCTTTGTAAGGGACTGGATTCTCAGATGAAAAATGTCTACTTTTTACGTCTTACATTAAACGTGAAAAAAAACTACAAACTTTAAAATGGATAGCGTTTGCAATTTGCATATAAGCCTATTGCAATAAATACGATACAAACTACCTTATGTCACAAAAGATCATTGGCTAAAATTGGTTATTTAGATAAATTAATATCCCCTTCCTAAGCCCTACATGGATTGTCTTCGAAGAAAAAGATTTCAATCGAAGTTTCAACCTTAATTTAACAAGGGGCAAATCAGAGGAAATAAATACTTAATTATGGTAAATTCTTTAAACATGAACCATCAAATGCATTTATTTACTATACAACACAGAATGTGCTGGACTACACGTATAAAAAATAAACTTTTATACCTATATCTACGGCCGTATCCAGAAATCAAAGGGAAGGGTAAAATGCACAAAAAAGGTTATTTTGCCCTTTCTTCGGGGGAGGCAATTGCCCGTTTGCCCACCCCCTGAATACGGGCATGCCTATTACAAAATAGAGTTAACAATGAAATTAAAAATGCGTCAGTTAAAAAATTTCACTGACGAGAAATAATCCTGAAGTGGATATTCGTTTTTTTCGTTGGGCTGCAAAATATTTGTAAGACATTTCTGTAAGAAATAACACTAGTGACAAAACCATTCCAATCGCTACAGTTGCAAAAGCCAGCATCACAGTTTCCATATACACTCCGTGATGTTGCATAGAATAATTGCACGTGGGTTTCGAGTGGATGTATCGATTATTCCAATGCTTTACCAAACCATATTCCCACATACGAAGAATTCTATTTTTCAAAGAAAAACAATTTAAACGTTTAATAATTGGTGTATTAAAATTTAAATCTCAGTGTCTATTTTGAATTATGAAATAAATTAGTTCAAACTAACTGATAGTCGATGATTCGTTTATAAGGAGAATACTTTTGGACTATTGTCCCTTGTTGTTGTTCACCATGAGGAATTCGTAATTCTCTGATCCGGCAAGAGGTTTCAATACTAAAGTCCGACTCCGAATTGAGACTTGTGTATCCACTTAAATGATCACATATGAAAACAAAGGATCCTTTCTTAATTTCGGAAGACGCTTGACTCATTGATCCATAGATAGGATTCACCCATCGTCGTTTAATAATTTCGCGATCATCTGAATTCGGAGATTCCTTTCGATACAAAAGTTAACAATTTCAAAAAAATGCATTTACATTCATTCATTTATTATATGCATTCTAATGCATGGATAATATTTCTCCTCACCGAGAGAAATTGAACTGGTAATGCTGAATCGACGACACTAAATTTGTAGTTAGTTTTCAATAGTTGTTGCAAAGAGCTTATGGTTTCAACGGTCACGGACAAAAATGAGAATAGAGTCCCCGCATATGCAGTGTAAATTACGAATCCAGCTAAACTACCGACAACGACAACGATTCGGTAACAAAGTAACGCAGGAACATCCATACACCCTTGTAAACAGATTGTACCTAGAGTCCATTGGACAGACTCTGAGAAATTCCAAATGTATTCTTCTTTAAAATTTCTGGGCTGGTAGACTAATATAAGTCTTTTGAATATTTGCAAAGTAAAGGTGATTATCCAACACCAAAATAAAAGGCCGAGCCAGAGTCCTTTTGTGAAGGGAGCTGTAAGAGCGTTACTTTGTGTAGTGGTGGAAGATCTGAGAAAAAAAGCACTGAGTCTCAATGCATTAGTTGGCATATTGAAATCCACCACTTCTCGACGAAATGGACGATCTGCAAGAGAACTAATTCCTAGATCCGCCTTGTTTTCAATAAGTAATGAAATCATCCCCGTCCAATTCCCGTTTTGAATATGGCCCCATGCATCTACGACTATTGGCACCGTTCTAAAATACATAATAGCCATTCAAATTACATCATAGTTTAAATATTATCATACGATATGATATAAGGAACATTTAATTTCTAAAAATGCCCTGTCGACAATTGCACCAAATATTTCAAGAAAGAACCTATTTAAGTTTATAACTCACTATTTAAAATCTCACAAATAAAAACATCTATGATTTAAAAATGTAGCAAATTGTCTTCGAAAAAAATTAGATTTGAGCTTTTTCAAGAAATAGGATTTACAATTGATTTACTTTTGTAATTTTTCCACTGTAATTTTGTAATGGTCGAATACGTCAAATCCAAATCAAAACAAAAGAACGACTAGGTATAGCCTTTTATATTTTACATGCGCTAAGGAGACACTTACATGAAATTCATTGTCAGTTCCAAAGAATGGAGCACTTCAACTGCAAAACTGTCCTTAAAAGAAAATTTCAAACTTGTAGGATCTTGGACAATATATGTGTCATAAGAGTACTCTAAGCTTTGCTACAAAGACACAAAACACACCAATTAATTTCATATTTTCCAGGGTATGACAAAATATTTGATGTATAAATATCTTATTACCACTCCAGCGACCCGCAGCTCATTTCGCTGCAAGTCAGAACGACTTTTTTCAGAGAAAAGTTGGCTGTGTTGATGCCTGGTAGTGGTAACATATGAATTTGGTCCAATGCTGAAAATTATTGGAATTTGAATATAATTCAAATCGAGTTCCTCAGATTCCAAATGGCCTAGTCTGTGACAGCAAGATAAAAAAAGTTATCTAAAATCCAATACCAATCCATTTGAAAGATAGGTTCATTGGAAAAATTGAAACATATTTTTAAAACTTACTTGTAAAGCTCATGTATATTTACGAATGTTTTATTGGTGTCGACAATTGCTACAAGTATGCGGCTACACAAAGTGATTCCTTTCAAAGATTTAAATTTTTCTAAAAATGATATATCAGCTAACACCAACCAAAGATACGTCATTGAATGGCTGAGTGTGAGGCTTGAAAATGCTTCCTCCTATAAAATTAATTATTTTGTAATCTCCAATTCATAATAAACATTGAATTATTATATGAAGTATATAATGAGACAATTACAGTCTGAATTTCGTTGCAGAAAATAGCAACTAGAATATTCGTCTCTGATGTTGAATCCTCCTGAGACGATTTATTCGACAGATTGGGATTTTTATTTTGAATAAATGGATAAGTGTTAAGAGAACTGCAGGAATGCCATGAGACGAAAAATTCTTTCATTTCATCTTCATGCAAATTGAAACTTGTATTGTCTTCTGAATTTTTTGATCTCTTCTGAGACAGTAAACAATTTGGAGGAAATTGTCCGTTGGAAAATATTATAACGTTTGTAACTTTTATAACTTGAAAAGTATTCAGAATAATATCACATTCCGAAACATGAATTTGTTTTTCTATAAACGAAAAGAACACTTTGTCACTTTCTGTATTATTGTCCCCAACAAGCTTCAAATCCAATGTATTATTTCTAGTAGTGAATTCACAGAACACGATTAAGTTGATAAACGATGAAAATATCAGAAGAACAACAATGATTGTGCTATTAAAGTCCTTAATCAATCTCCCTGATGTTATACTTTTAAAACTTTTCATTTTTATGGTTAGTCGAAAAATTAACATCCTTATTTCAAAAATTACTTTCTCCAGATCAAGCACAGTCAACCTACAACAAAAAACGACAAGAAACCATGATAATTACATTTACAGTACTTGGAGAAAGTTTTTATATTTTACGGGCACGTATTTAGGTAGGTATTAGGTATGTATATAATATGTACAGATAAAAGTGCGCTTTCTTGTCTAAATCCTTATCTTCAATTATAGTTTCTGTTTTTTAGTTAAAAATTAATTCAATTTGAGTTTAAAATGATTATATGGATTCAATGGATTAGAAAAACCACTCCCTGTCCTTTTTAGCTTGTTAACGGTATTTTTATACACATACAAATGATTTTCATGGAGTGAAGGAAAACATCAGAATTCTGAATTGTCCATTTATTTTTTTCAATTTTTTAAATGCTGAATATTAAATTTGGGTGAAGGATAAAAAGATTATGTACTCAGTTTGATTGGCACACTTGTCTGAAAAAATGTTGACTTTATTCATAGTGGATAGGAAAAACGGAAAAAGTGAAAAAGCATGTCAAAGTAGTTGAAGTAACTCTCTTGAGAATTGATATTGATACACAATGCAAACGACGTTTTTAGTGCAAGAAATGCAAATCAGGTCAAGTTGATACCTGTAGTAATGGTATTGGTATTTCTCAGAGTTGACATCGACAATAATATTATGAACTGAATGTAAACTTCTAAAACATGGAATTATTTATGAATTGATACATAAAAATTGTCAGCATGATCTCTGGAGTTCTTTAAAATTCCGTCTAAATATCGTTTGTCATTGTATCTGAATAACATGACAATTTTTTAGCAAAATAATATTTACACACAAAGATAAAATATAAGTTACTGAATTATGAACACAGGTTGAAAAATTCAGGAAGAATAAAAATAATAGAACATAACCTTCCTATAAATGATACAAATAAATTACAATACATAATGCTCTTAATAAGAATATAATTATAGAATACAGAGTACCTACAATATTTACAAAAAATTGCCCTACCCCGTTATAACCTCTTTATAATAACAAAACAAACACTAAATAATGCTCAGGAGGTCAACTATAGGTTAATTAACTTATTCATTAAAGTGATGTGATCTCTCGCAATCCTGCACTACAATTAAGATCCTTTTGGAACATAATTGTGAGCCTCAAGATACTGACAATGAATAGAGTTGGTTGGAAGTTATGAATAAAAATACCACGAAACACAAAGCAATTTATATCATGCTAAAGCTAAATAGTCAAGAAATATTATGGGTATCTCCTTATTATTAGTACACACATTCTATACGTATATTATTAGTACTTTTGTGTACTATAATATACCACTAGTAATGTCGTAATTCTCAACGTGACACATTTTCCTTCATTAAATATTCAAAAGTTCAGGTTCAACTACAGTGATATACATACTTAACCGATATCACACTAGTTAACTTCACACCTAGTACTGATTATCGATGTATCGATAAGCGTTTATCGGTTCGATGATCTATCGATACGATGAGCTATCGATACGAT
>JAQFYB010004902.1:0-15140 GCA_034694085.1 Pogonognathellus longicornis
ATATTTAAGAAAATATTTCGACCATTTTTTGTACATATTTAGGTACATATTTGGCATTTCAGAAAACCTATTTTTCCTACCTTTGGTAATGATGAGAGATAAATGATAAAGTAAATGATTTTACAAGAACCATTACAATTAGTCAATATTAATAATATTACAGTATATCATGCATATATAGAAAACTGACATTCTAACTGGAGATAGAAGCAGAGGATGCGGATGCAGGTGTTATTGTAGGACTATAATTACATTACATGACAGAGACAGAATGGTTTTTGCAAGCTAGCAGCCAGCAAAACCTAAAAATATTCTTCTCTACCTTGAAATTCTCATTTATTCATTTTATTTACAGAACAATGAATAACCATATATTCATGCCCGAAATATAGCTTCAAAAACACAAGTAATTAGATGACTACATGGTTTGTTGCATGCACTTTTAGAGCTACACACAATTGAAAAATAATAATTTTTGCCTTATTAATTTCCAGTGATTTATTTTCAGATAATAATTACGTTTATTTGGTTTCACCTAGTTAAATCGTTATATATGCGTATTATTTCAGTTCACTTTTACAAATATTATGGCTACCCCGGCCATCAAGAACTCTGTACATATCAAAATAATTCTATTCCATTCTAAGTGGGTATACAAAGGAAAATGTATATTTTAAATTTTTGAGCTTTACCGAGTCAATAATAGAGCACATATTTAAGACTCAAAATTTAGAAATTAAAATTAGCAAAAACGCTGCGATTCATGGTTCTACAATACTGAATATAAATTACATTTTTGAAAGGCTCAATTATTGATGCAATTTGTGCATTACTCTCCCACCGAGAATACATTGTCAAATTATTTTTCACCTCCACTGATGCTTCTTCGCAGGCGAAAATGTGAATTGGGTGTTATGAACTTTAGAAGTAGAAATTCTGGTCTGCTGTTGACGACCAGATGTAAGTTGAATTGGTTTAGGACGGTTGTCTTTGTCTTTTCGTCGGTAAGTGGGACCATCATCTTGAGATAAGCCCGTTTGTTTTTCGGTTTTAGTATCGTTGTCTTTAGAATTATTCTGATTTCCCATATTAAGCATGGAAGGTTTATTGCTATGAGGGTTATCAGAGAACTTTGTTGAGTCTTTTGCTCCTATCTTGGACGATAAGATCGGAATTCGACTATATTTTGGAACAAATCCATCCCCCGGTGTACGTTCATTGGTAACTTTCTCTGGAGTATGGTTATTGTTATTCGCCAAAGGTGCGCCGAGAGACATATCTCCATACCCTGAACCAGAACGCTCTCCATTATTCAACATGTCTGATGAAGGCCTAAACATAAAACAATTTAACACAGACCATTAGTGTTCTGATGGAGGAGAATTTTAAAACTATTTGTCTGACCGACTAGTACTAAATCCTACTTGCCCGTTTTCTCTACACCACATGTGTCCCTTTGCTTGCTCGATATTAGCGCGGCGTGTCACATCAGGTTCCAATAAATGACTAAATGAATTTCCAAAATAAAAATGATATATAACTTCAATCAAACAGTATCAGCACAACTTATTTACCTGTTACCATTTACGTGCAAGTTATAATCCTTGAAGTATAAAATTAAATACACAATACCGAATAAGTGATTTGGCCGTATGCGTAATCTTTCCTTCCATTTGAGCTGGATATATCAATACCCGATTCATCTGGTTGTCCAGCATTTTGGAAAGATTTGACTCGTCAAATGGCATATGCCCAGTTAACATGATAAATAGGACACATCCTAATGACCACATGTCATACAGCTTTGGGTTATAATTGGTACCCTGTTACACAAAACATTAATGAGGTACTAATAATTGAATCATGGTAAACCACTAATTCATTGAATATCCCCAGCCTTCCTTCTTTGTGTAATTCTCTAGTAGTAATAAACGAGTTATTTCATAACGTGAAATCATTCTTTACATTACAATGACATGATGCTAAAACTGACCAGCAATATTTCTGGAGCTGCGTACGCAGCACTGCCACAGTATGTATTGGATAAAGTGCGTCGACCTTCTGAGTCTCGACAATAGCGAGCAAAACCGAAATCGGATATTCGAACGTGATCGCGATTGGCTAAAAGTACATTCTCACACTTTAAATCCCGATGAGCCAAGTCTTGCGAATGCAGGTAGCGGACTGCTGACAGCAACTGTCTGAAATATTATCAGTTACATTTTAGCTAAATAATTTACAATAATAATTTTATAATACAAATATCCTAGGTAGACATATTTTACTTTTTTATAAGAACATAAACGATTAATTAATACTGATTTGTAAAGCATCTTACCGGAAATAATGCCGACCTTTGAGTTCATCTATAAAACCCTGTGCTTTGACGTATTCTAAAAGATCCCCGCCATCACAGCAATCCATAAATATGTACACATGATGATCAAATTCAACAAGATCGTAGACGTGGATAATATTTGGATGCTCCAACCGTCTAACAATCTGAAGCTCTCTGGGGAGAAACTTGGTAACAAAATCACCAGAAGCCTTTTTCTTGTTTATAATCTACAGAGTTAACAAAATTAATAAATAATATTAATTTTTTCCCCATAATATGTATAGATTTCAAGTTGAAAACATCATGAACTCAAAAACATACTTTGCATGCGATTTTACGATAAAGGGACCCATCCGCGTAATAACTGTTGCAAACTCGAACTTTCGAATATGAACCTTCGCCAATAATTTTCCCCATCTTATAGCCATTGTGACTCAAGTATGACGCAATACCTGGGACGACTTCTTCTTTGTTGGGTTTTCTGAGCAAGGGCATAGTAATCGGCTTACTGTAAGCCGATTCGCAAACTGTACTAAATATCAGGGGGAGGAGGGTTTCTTATTATTCGAGTGTGCCTAGTGATGATGTATAATCAAGATTGTAGTAAATTGCAACAATAATTGGGGTAGCGCAGTAGCGGTACGGGTACCAAGAAATCAAAATGTGTATTGTATGTCCTGTCCCCGAATACTTATTATTTTGTCCTACCATTTAACCGCTTTTCTTGACCACTATTTCAATTCTAGCTGTGAGCACTACATAACATTTATAAACTTTGTGAAACTTATTTTGTCATAGTAACTCACTTTTATTTTAAGCAAAAACGATATTATTTTGGAGCCAATAGGCAATAGGTAGTTTGGTAATATAATATTTTAAAAAAGCGTACAACGAAAGCACAGTTAAAATTAACAACAACATCTATAGCGCACTTTTAATATCTTCATTCTTAATAAATACGATTCACTTTTAACTTTTTGACACTGAACACTTTTGTGTTCACACAACGAAGCCTTGCATTTCCGTAACCCTTCAATAGTCATGATGAGGAGTCAGAGCATCTCGTAGTTGTTGTTGCTCAATATTAGTCGGAAATACAAGGGGTAATTGTCATAAGGTCAACCATGAATCATCATCACGTCTAGTGCTGCTGAACAATCTGTCGTAAGTAGCAACTTCCGTGCGAACGGTGTCTTCCTCAATGTCGTCTGCGGACATTGTGCTTGGAGCTTCTTCGTTTATGAGATTAGTGCGTTCAATAGAATCACAGTATAAATCGCCTTCCTTTATATCAATTTCAGCAAGTTTTTCATTTTCTGGTGATTCGTTGAAAGGGTAATCATCATCTTCCGATCTTGGAGAATCTGATGAGAGACTAGATGGAGAAAGGTTTGAATGAGACGCTTTAGGTGAAGTCGGAGGAGCACTGCTCAATGGTTTAGTTATTTTTGTTTTAAATGGAGAAATCTTAATGGTTTTCTCATCAGCTCCCAAACAGAACACATTTGCAGAATCTTTATAATAAATCTTAAATAAGTACTCCGTTTTGGAGCTAATAGAGAATGGTGCAGGAATAGTTGTACAGTTTCCATCGTCAGAACTTTTTTCACCAAATTCTTCATAAAATTTTACGACATCTTTTTCCTCTTCCACGTCATCACCACCAACCACTTTTTTTAAATCCCATATTTGAACTTTGTTTCCTTCGAAGCACCCAGCCAGTTTATTTCCACAAAAAGATAAGTCTTTGCACCGGCTTGCAGTAGGCAATGTTGGCAACTCGCAAAGTAAATCTCCTTCAGCAATATCCCACAGTCTTATCATGTCATCTTCCCCTATTTCCAAACAAAATAATGCAAACCAAAGTTACGATTAAAACTGCACATTTCATAGTACAATTTTCACCCATATTATAATTTGTAAAGAAAATACCTCCAGCTGCCAAGTATCTTCCACTCTCATGAAATGATAAAGCGCTCACAGTTCCAGGACAACCAGTAAATATACGCATCATATTTCCGTCTCCCACCGACCACAGTCTTACAGTTTTGTCAATAGAACCAGTAGCTACATAAGCTTCATTCGGGTGAAATTTGACACACTGTACAAGATCACACAAAATCAATTAAACAATACATCGAGTAACTGCTTAGAATAAATATGCAATTGTCTAGAGATGCTAGTGTGAATAATTCTGACAAACTTTGTAATGAATGATTGTTAGAGCTTACGTTAATGTCAAAGTAATGACCGACAAATAATCTTGCATACTCATGCTTTTCAGGCAACCAGAGTCGAGCTGTCGAGTCCATGCCTCCAGTAACTACCATCGTTCCACTTGCAGCAACGTCCATTGTCCAAATAGGACCAACATGGCCACTGCAAAAATTAACAAAAACTTATCACTTTAACATTTGACTTACTTAATCGTGTTTACACAATGTAATGTAAAGGCTAAAATCATCCAGAGAATAAAAAACACATCCTACTACCAGTACTACCTAAGTATCTATAATAAATTATGTTGGAATGGAATACCTGTAAACACATCGATTAGAAGGTTTCACTTTGCGTAAATCCCACGCTCTCATGTAACCATCATAACCGACAGAGAACATAAGTTTAGTTTTTGGATGAAAACCTAAGCCGTAAACACATCCCTCGTGGGCATTTAAAGTTTTAATTGAAGCATAGCTTGGGTTATCTTCATTTTCAGTCTCTTTATCTTCCACTGAGAAATACTCAGTTTGATTTGTTTGGCACAACCTAATGCCAGCAGGTTTCATACCATAGGCCACCGTAGTTCCTTGCGCAGACATGGCCCCACAAACAGGCCTATAATAAAAACAGTGATGAAAAATGTAAATAGCTTAATGTTTGCCTTAATTACTGCTAGGTATGCACAAGGTAAATATATAACTTAATATAACCCCACTTACTCTCCCGTAGTTGAATAGACAGTGATTGAAGGCATACTGACGATAGGATTTTTTCGAAGCCTTCGAATAACCTCGTCTGCATAATTGACGCTTTTAGTTTTTGCTTCAGTAATATCGTCACAACTAATTTGGTCTTCCTCTTTCGTTCCTTCTGCTTCGCGTAAGTCTTCTTCCTCATCCGTGTCAAACTCTTCTATAAATTTTTCTTTAGTTTGCATCAGTTCAATCTCCGGAAATTTTAGTTGCACAATAAAATTGTCGGTGAATACATTAATCAAAACTGGCGTTTCCACACGAGCAAGAAATTTTGCCAACATTTCATGTATTTCCATACTCAATTCAAATGAGTATTTTCGATCTACAAGAGACTGTAAATTTTCGTTAACCTGAAAACACAAAATGCAATAATTAATTATGGCTATCTTCTATCTTATAGGGCAAATAAAAACATAGCTAGTTATTTATTGCATAATTGTAAACGGCAAAATGTAAGTATAAGTCATTTACCTCAAGATCTTGTTGGTCTTTAACCTCAGTCAATAGTTTTAACTCTTTTTTAAGTTCTTCGTCACTACTTTCAGACATAAATTTGGTTCCGAAAACTTGATATAATTCTTGAGCCATGGATATTAAACCACCAGAGATTAATTCTGTTTCAAAATGAATCAGCAGGGGAATCAAAAAGGGAGTCAATTCGCTTCCTAAAATAATATTTTTATTTTTGAGATCATGGTAAAACTTCCAGAAACTAGAATAAAAAAATACAAATTAACATTTATGAATTTATGAGTATGAGTATGACAATAGCAGGATATTTTAATACTATTTTATCACCTATTAAGCCCAACTTTAATTTCTTCTGGTTCGTAATCCGGGCCGAAACTTATTGCATTTAAATGGTTATCTTGAGGAACACTAATAAATTCTGCCAAATTTTTTGCGTCAATAGTTTTTTCCTCATTTTCGTCTAAATTACGCTGTAAAATTAATACCAACATATAAATAGGTTGACAAATACTCATACAGTGATTGAATCATTTAGTAAATCTAATTTTAATTAGATCTACTAAATTCTATGTACTACTTAGATTTAAAAATCTAAGTAATTAATCTAGGTATTAAGGACCGTTGAAAGCTTACATTTAAAAATCTCCTGTTCATTAAATATTCATGCATTTTCTTCTTAGAAAATTCTTCAACGCTACTACTTTGAGGCTTATATTTTGTCATTGCTTTCATTAAATGTAAATTGGCAGTATCACTGCTATCACGAGTCTGTAAACATTCGTCCAAACAGTTTTGATATATTGCAGATTCCTCCCCGCCTTCCGAAACAACATTCTCGTCACCATTAATACTGTCGTCGTCAGTAGTACTGTTCTCTTCGTTATTTTGGACATTTTCATTCAGTAGTTCATCTTGCTCTTCCCGTTTGCAGTCGTTTTTTAAATATAAAACGTCCTCGTCCAATTTCATTTTTTTGTTTGGGAAACCACTATTATTACTTCCGTCGCTACTATTAGATTTACCACCATCCCTTTCTTCGTCCTCTTCCCCATTACTGCTTGCAATATCTTCCCAGTTGTCGGAAGCATCGTCATACGGTTCAATTTCCATTCTTTCTATTGATTCCCCTCCGTATATGTCTTTCAAACTTCCCATTGACAGATTCTTTGTCGCAACAGTTTTGATTTCATTATTAGTATTGATATTAGCAGCACTCACTTCGCTATCAGAATCTGATAGAAGCAAATCCTCGGAATCCCACGAATCATCAGAATCCAAAGAGTCCCAACTGTCAGACGACGATAATTCATCAGCAACTGCAGCTGCAACCCGATTTCTATTTTCGTTTTCATTGGAGTCATCACTATTACCACTATCGCTTTCATTCAATACTTCTGAACTAGAATCACTACTCGTATCAAAACTGTAGTTGCCGTTATCTGGATCTTCCGTATCAACATCAGACCATTCTCCATTCTCACTACTTTCATCATCGGCTTCGGAATCGGAATTTTTGCCCTTCAATTTTTCATAATGTTTTAAGCCTCTATTACTAAAGCCTGGGTTTTCTTTTGTAATTTTTGTATCGGAGGTGTCCTTTCTATGTTCCTCAGTTGTAGTTATATTTAAATACTGTGGGCTTTCATTTTCATTGTACGAATTATTTGAATATGCATTTTGCAAAACTTCTGATCCAGGACTTCCAACGTTGTCTGACTGTGGACTTTCCGTCCCCAATGGAGAGATGGAGTCATGCTCGATAACTTCTGGGGAATTTGATGGAGTAATATTCAAAATTCAGCAATTAGTAGCGCAAATATTTATAATTAATTCATATATATATATAATTATCAACTCACCAATGGTATGAGAAAAATGAGGACTTTGAATATCTTCGTCAGATAAATAAGAACCTTCGGGGTCATTAGAACCTGGATTCGCAGTGTCTGATCGAGGACTTGATTCAGTAGAACCTGGATTTATTTTACTGTTTACGGGTACATCAATCTCCGCTGAAGCACCGGATTCATTAGAATGAGGCATTACTATTTCGACTTCCGGGGAATTGACAACTTCGTCCACAACCGGGCTACATTCCTTTGAGCCGCTGGGTGAACTTCCACAAATGGCCGAGTTAGGACTGACCTCAGCTTCACCTTCTAATTGATTTAAAGGTGATTTTACATTTTTTTTTCATGAGATTGCTCCATATTTGTCCCATCAGCGATATAATGTGTATAGTATTTACAGATTACAGTACCTGATTTGTAGTATTTTCCTTCCTCAGAATCGACACCAAGATGACTCAGAATTTTTTTACCACCCGTGTCCTGCTTCGATTGGTCATGTGGCTTTAATTTGTGCTCAGTTTGAGCAACATCGTAATTTTTATCGGTATCCATCTTTTCATGGTCTGGGTCATCATTTATGGCTGCTTCTTGAAGAAGTGGCTTGTTTTGAATAACATTATCTTCGTCCCCTGACGATGAACTTCCTCCTGCTCCATCGGAGTCATCGCTATCAGATGCAACTGGATCAGATTCATCACTGCAGCTGTTAACTACATCATCTGAATCACCGTCACTACGAACATCGTCTGTATCGTCGGAGTCGCTGGTAGCTTCATCCGAATCTTTACAGCTGGTTTCGTCCGCTTCAGACTGAGAATCTTCTGAATCTTCCCTGTCACCATCTCCCGAATCAGAGTTAAGGGCTCCTTCTACATCTGTATCATCACCAGCATCTTCATAAGAACTGGAACTGCTGATTTCATCTCCAATTTCTTTTACTTCTTTTGTACTTTCTCCACGACATAAACTAAGCAATCCACTTCCCGGGGACTGATTAATCTCTTCTGAATGTATTCCAGATTCTTCCGACTCTTCGGTTAAACGTAACTTTCGTTTAACATTAACTTTTGCTTTTCTTTTTGGAGATTCTTCTTTGTTATCGATTTCGCAAATTGCGCTATTAAACTCTTCGTCGCTAACTTCAATTACAATAAAATTCTCATCTGTTCGCTCTGAATCCATAGTGAACACTAAATAAAATTCCAGCAAATCCTTTGACTTATTGTTAGTATAAATATACACCTAAAAAAGCAAACAAAAAACTTCTCTAATACGTGCCCAAAATTTTTACTTTGACATCTTTTGTCGATGTCAGAAATCGATAAACACTACACTGCACTGGTGACGGTGACTGGAACAGGGAAAGTCATTTACCAAAATGCTACAAAACTTATGGTAAAGTAGTATTGCTATACTACAAAAATCGGTATTTTTTGTACCGATTTTTTGTAAAAGTACTGTTAAAATAAATACCTATTTATTTTGTAATCAATATTATCATCAAATCGGTTTTGCGACTTTGCAACTAGTTGATTTCTGCAAACGTCATAAACTAAATTTTGAATGAATCACGTTTGGGCCGCCGGAATTGCTTACAACTACTTTTGAGCGTAACTAGATGGACGCTATGCATGAGAAATGATTTTGCGGTGAATCATTGTTCACGACGAAAAAGCTTGAATTGTATATTTGTGTGTGTTTTTATACAATACACTTCATTTCATTTCATGGCTTGATCAAAAATTTTCAAAATACCTAAGCACATTGATTTTCTACTGTGATTTGATTAGAGAAAATAAACACAACAATACAATAGAAACGCATAGCATGCATTTTATAATTGATGATTTAATTAGGTATATTGTTATTATCTATAGTTTGCAAACCGTATTTAAGTCTCAATGATTCATTCCAGCTTTAACCATTAAGATGTAGGGATAGTAGGGAATAATTAAAAATAGGGTTCACAAGATTAATTAACAACAAATCGCTTGGAGCGTATGTATAATGTATTTATATGCCTATACAATAAATTGACTGCAAACAAAATGCGAATTTCTTCATCCTAGTACTACTACACTACAAGACTACAACTACACAGACTACACACACACAACTACTAAATACCTACAGGGACAAAACATAACGGGGTAACTGGCAAACTTTGTGGTAGGTACAGTTTATGTACAGAGTAAAATAAATATTTCACCTTTATAAGCCATAGCTAGAGCCAACTGGTACGTATTGCTTGTATTTTATGTGAATGAATACACTGTACACAGAGAACTTAATATTAATGATAATCTGACTAGTCTGACTGACAATAAGGATATTTACCATATTTATACCTTCACAAGGAAAATTAATTACTTTCATGCATGTAAAAATTATTCTTTTAGTCGAATGTAATCCAATAAACAATTAGTTTGTAATTTCATGTCAAATATTTTTCGTTTGTTTAATACAAAATGTATGGATTCAATGAACAAAACAAAACCCATTATATTAATGATTTTAAACTAACAATCTATAAGAATTAAATTGCTCATCTATATACACACTAGATTTACTGCGCTAGTATTTCAATTTATATAACTGAATGAATTAATTACAAAGTTTAATGGATGATCTTGCGAAGGTGTTTTACCTGCAACATCAACAGTTAGTAAATAAATAAAATCATACTGTGCAGATGCCAGTTGTGATTTATGTGTTCATAAAACAAATAATAGTAAATGGAAAGGACAATCATTCTATAAAATCTACATGTAGTAAAGTGCGTGGTGTGTACACAGATTGTGATACTATAAAGTGATAAATATGATAATGAAGATTGTGAAAAGAAAACAATTAAGCATCATACCATGTCTGTCATGTTCGATTCGTAAATTGTGTCAGGATAATAGTCGTCAGTCGATTTAGTGACGACGACCACATTAATAAAAACACGACAGGACAACAATCATCAATAAGTGTTGCAATGCAATCACAACAACACTATTTACTCGTTGTAATGCAATGTTCTACACTGATCTAATGTGATCAGTATGTATATATGCGATCAAGAAACAATGCAAAGTTAATTGTTTCGATTAAAGGAAGCAATTTTAAGTTGAGGCGTATGCAAGAAATTATCTGATATGAACAAACGTTTAAGCGTTATGAACATTATCATGAACGTATCCTTTAATTTCAAGGCGAAAGTAGGCAATTCTACTTACCTAAACCGTAAACAGTAGTAGTTGGATTAGTGATGATTTCAGTATGGTGTTGCATTGGTTGTTGTTGTAAATAATGGTAAAGCACATTGTTAGTCTGCCATTTGATGTACGAAAAATAGATGTTTATTATAACTTGTTATAACTATGTACTAACGTGTGCTTAATATTGCAATATCAGTTAGAAGCTACTAATAGTAATGCTAATTAATTTACCTTCGCCTTGCGTTCGTCTTTTACTTTTTTCTATTAAATATATTGTTGTAGCTAGAAGCGTTCTCAACATAAAATCATTTTTAATGTTTGTTGTGGCACATTAATTTGTTCGTTGAAGGGATTTCAGTGATATTATGCAGCTGCAGCTATACATACAGCACACTACTCATGTATGTACACCGTCAATACAACGATGATAATAATATTATATTATGATGGTTAGTTGTGGTAAAGGTAGTAGAGATGTACAAGATACCAAAATACACCTCTCTCTATTAAAATAAATGTAAGTATAGGCATATACAATTTTTGTGCATACCTTGTTAGTATTATTAATAGTAAAACGTGTAGGTATACTTGATAGTACAATGCAAAATAAAAATTACAGTTTCTCATAAAGTTTGTTAGGTTCATAGAAGAGTAGATTAAATTAATTAGCCATCATTTTACAAGCAGAAAGACAAGGCATAATAAGTCATCACATCGCATCAGAAAATCTTTGAATTAAGACTAATTAATTTGTTACGACGAGTTGTAAGTTGTAAATTTCATCATGGCAGAGCAAATCCTTGAATTTAGCAACAAGGGTGTTTTTAATTATACTAAATTACACAGGCATAAAATTATATTGTCTGCGCAGGCTGCTTCGAGGGGCCATTACTTGGCTATTTTATTTTGCATGGGAAACTAGATCAGTCAATTCTTAGTTTCTTGGCTGCGATGTTGATGTTCATTTTTAATTGCTAATCGCTGCACTAGTAATAGTTATGTGTCTATACCTTCATCAATGTTTTTATCCTTTATAGCTTCCCTTATTACTCTGAATACAAAATAATAATGTTTTTAATGCTTTGCTTTGTAAAAAACGTCAGTGTAAAAACAAAGTAACCAAGCCACTACATTCGCATTCCTCTTATATGCACTATTTTGTAGCAGCCATAGCTTCGCCACACAACAGGTAATGAGTATATTATAATAATGGAGTCAGTTGAATTGAATTGATATGGACAGCTCAGGTTAGTAATAAATAAAGTAAGACAGAAGGATACGTAACTCAGTTCTTTTCAAGCTCTGGTAATGTAAGGTAAAGTCATATTTCGTAATGTCGTAAATATCTAAATACACTCGCCATTTCATTTTTGAGCGCAAAAAGCAACATCCGATGACCACTAGAACATTAGGGTTTAGATTAGTAGTCGAGTGAATGTTCTCATTACATGTACAAAGCTAATTTGGGTGGTGGTGAGTAGCACATGAAAAGCTTGTATGGATTTACCTACATGAGTCGTCCTGTCTGTAATAATAAAACTCATTCCTTATAGCTGCACTAACGACTAATTAAGGAAGTTACAATGGGTACTGAGGCGCAACGAAAGCTAAAGCAACACTTTTTCACATAATAATGAATAATAATTATTTCAGATTTACTTGACATGTGTTTGCACTACATACACACGTTCATGATATGAATGTAAATCAACTCCCGTCTTAATAATTACGTTAACATTCAGTTTGACAGAATGTGTGTGTCTATGTAGACTCTAATATCCCAGTAAAATGTCTCAAAAGCTATAAGTGTCATACATTTTTAGTTGTGTCAGTGCAAATTAATTGTACTTTGTATTATTCAACGCTACAAGCCTTGTCGTATGTAAACTATGTACAACTTGCTCCTACATACTTATACACACAACTACAATAAAATGTATGCTTGGTATGCAGAAGAATAATACTAGGTTACTAACCTTACATTACTACTATAGTTATGTATACACAAAAACTTTAACCATGGTTATAGAATTTTATAGAGTTGTGTGTGTGCATCTCTACATTCATTAGTCATCCTTTATCAAATGATTCGTACGTAATTCTAAACATTTCATGGTCCACAGTCCACTCATTGCAACATACGCTCTTTCATTTGTCTGAAATTAAAGTCATTAATCGGATGAAGTTCTTCAGATGTTGTGCAGGTACCATTACTACTTACTATTATGATCTCTGGTTGCTTAAACTAATCATCAATCAAGTTAAGTATACCTCCATACGAGAAAAAATAACACCTTGCTGCTGCTATACTAGTTACAAGTGGAATCATATTATAATTATAAGGTGTACACTGAACACGTCCTATATAGGTAACCGCAGTTTTGTTTATTCTTAGACCGGATCTGAGCATTATAATAGTTACGTGCAGAAGGAATGTCAGTACAAGTATCGAGTAGGTTGTCTAAAGGTAGGTAGGTACCTATTGTATTATTATATTTTATTACATTATTTCAGTACTTACTGTAACGTAACTTTGAACCCTTTGGGCAAAATTGTTATTCAATATTGTGGTTTTATGCAAATGTATCAATAAATTAGCCGGAAATCTGATAGTATGTTCTTCAGCAAGGTTGAGGTTGCTTGAACAGCTATTGCTTAGAAAAATTCGAAAAAACTAAATTTTCCTTTTTCCAGGTCATAAAATTTGTACTTTTTACTTTTCCAGGAAAATGCTGCAATATGCAGACGTGTACATGTACTTCACAGGACGCTCAGTGTATCATTATAAACCGTTGAAAACCAGTTTGCACGCAATGAAAAATCATAATAATCCCTATACTTAGGGATTATAATTTTATATATAAAGCAATTCGATAATTAAAAGGGCAACGCATGTAGTATTTCATGTTGTTTGTTGTTTACCAATTCCAATAAGTAAAGTTGTGTGTGTAATGTGGTAATTAATGGTGTATGAGCCGTAAAAATATTCGCACAATGCTCCCACTAGAATGTAAATTATGTATTTATGCTCTCATTTTTTCATACTTTATTACCCATTGCCTATTACTATTACTATAAGAAAGCGTCCAGAATTTTACAAGCCTAAGGTATCATTACACGATTCTCATTTTTGTGCTACATAAAAAGAGTAGACATAATATTATGGTCTAAGAGACGATTGCAAATTGTAGCAGTAAATGAGGTTTATATTGAGCTTATATTATGCTCATACTAATATACATAGTAGGTCCCCGAAAGAAACTGTCTTGACTTTGACTGCAAAACTACACAAATGCAATTCAACAAATTTTGAGTTTCAGGCTGCAGAATGTAGAAGGAAGTACACATTCCCTATTTAATAATAAGCTGTTGAAAAACAGAGTAAGAAAGTAGCGTCAGCAGTTGTGTTGTCAAAATATGCGTTACAAGGCTAAAAATAGTCACACGAAATATTGGTTTTATAAAGTAGCCTCTTCTGTTTCCGCTACTTGATCATATTCATTTTTGTAGGAGTTTTTCAAAGTTGTCCGATTGATCCCATTTTTGAATATGACATTTGTTGAACATCCTAGATCAAATCTGTGAAGTTTGAACGAATTGTGTAGATTCGTTCTTGAGTTATCGCGAGAAGGTCTCAGTATATTTATGATTCGGTTGATAAACCCAACGGCAAATTCATCGCTGTGTTCATTGATTTTTCAAAAGCGTTTGACTCAGTTTCTCATGATATATTAATTCTTAAACTTATAGACAATTTTAATTTGGAACCATATATGTTAAAACTACTTGTAAACTAATTTAATGGCAGAAGTTTTAGAGTAAAAAATGGAAAATACTTATCAAAATATTATTGTATTAAATCTGGGGTACCCCCTGGTTCATGTCTTGGTCCGCTGCTATTTTCGTTATTCATTAATGATATAGGAGAATCAGTTGATGTCAACTACCTATTATATGCAGACGACTTAGTTTTATATATAGAATGTGTCAACATTGAAGAAGGTGTTGCTAAAATAAATAATAGGTTATGTTCGCTTCTGTGTTGGTGTAAAAAAAAATTAGCCATTAATCATTCTTAGTCTGAAGCTATGATTTTTTGTAAGACTAATGATAGTAAATCAAAACAAAAGCCGAAATCTAAAATTATTCTTGATAGTAACGTTATTGAAATAGTAGATCAGTTCAAGTAATTGGGTATTATTCTTGATTCAACGCTAACTTTTGATAAGCATTTTGAACATGTTAGTAGTGAAATGAACAAGGCTCTTGCCAAGATGTACTCTTTTAAGAGAAAAATTTCCTG
>JAQFYB010004903.1:0-15140 GCA_034694085.1 Pogonognathellus longicornis
TCAATTGCAAATCTATTTCTTATTAAATCAGGGGATTTATTGTTTTTAATTTTGATTTACTAATCAACGTTTCATTAAATTCTGCAAAAATTTATTGGATTCTTTAAAAATGTCCTTCTTTGATTATTAAAGCTAAATTCATGAATTATTTTATTTTGTGTAAGTTTTCAATCATTATCTACCTGTTTGCGTATTTTTTGTAGCAGTGCATTCATAGATATGGATGATTATTGTGTCTTTAGACATAGACTTTTGTAAGAATTCTTAAGAAACTCATTCGTTGAGTTAAAGGTGTAGGTAAGAGTCAAGAGTAAGAATGTATCTAATTTCTAATAACTCGTAGGTACATACTACACCTACATCCTAAGAATAAGAAAAACAATTGATTTCTATGAAACAATACTTAAACAAAGGTGCAATGTACGCAAAACAGAAAGGACATAATTCACAATAAATATCTTGTAAATAGAGGTACAATTATAAACCTAGCTTAACTGTAGTAGGTATATAAAATATGCTAGCTACACATACACATAAGTATACACAACATCTGAATAGAATTTGAAGAAGACAATAATATGTGAAATCAATCTGACAAGTTTAGTTCAGTCACACAAAGTGGAGTCTCGTTAGTGGAAATTACTTTACAATATCCAACACCAAAGACGAGGGAATTAAGAATAAGGCATTAAAAGGCACATGAGTGTGTGAGTGTGTAGCTGTGAGCTGTCAAGAAACACAAAAGGGATGACACGGTCATTTAAGCCGTAGACAAGCCAAGACAAGACACCAAAACCCGAGAAAAGAAACGCTAATAAGTACTCTCTTCTTTGCCACCACGTTATATGGCTTTATACTACAAGCTTCTTGTACAAAATACAAATACAAGAGCGTGTTCTACATAGAGGACATTCAGAATGGGTTGGTGGTTGTTGTGTGTGGACCATGGAGTGTAAAAAGGCATGAATTGTAGAAGTATGTGTGTATAAAGTAAGAGAAAAGCCGCCACAAAGAAAGGAAGTCGTTAGTTGGCCATAATTCCACTTAATATTCACAATACGCGTACATTTCTAATGAAATTAGTGTCCCTTAAAAAGTCGGCACTTAAAAAACACAGCGGGGTGTGGCGCCTCGTGTAGAACCTTCAACCTTGTGTGATCATAGTCAAATATAGTGCTGGTAATCGACATGCGACTAATAAACCCACCACCACCACCAACACACATATACACATACACGGGCATTGACCTCTGAGCTGGGTTACTATTTCAATAATCATAACACATAATTAAACGCATACCTGTACAAAATTACACGCATACACACCTTCATGCTCAAAACTCCTACACAAAATTTTTCAACACATACATAACTACAAGCTACCATATAGACATATTTTATTCTACAAACACTTAGAACAAGAAATTGTCCGTTTTGACACTAAAATAATTTTTATTTTTTATCCGTTTGCATCTCAGAGACACTTTGTACAAACCAAAGCCTTAAAAACTCCTAAGGTAGAGTAAATATTGGTTGTTGGTATTAGGTATGGAATTCCAAATTATTTGAACTTTGAGAAAAGTTCATAGACTGACAGAAAGACCGCTAGTTTAGGAAGACGTATTGTATACATATAGTTTTAGTAATGAAAAGTGTGTATGGCTAATATTATGGTTTAATTTTTGTCAAGTGGATTAGTGTAGATATTTTATGCTAGGAAAGAAATAAAGAAAATTCTTTGTTCTTTCTTTGAGAGGAAGGTATAGCTGAAGACATGTGTCGCGATGTATTCATTACACATAAAGGGACACAGGGAAATAATGTAATAACCGCAAAGAACCTGACCAAACAACAAAAGTGTGTTTTACGTAACACGTTCTTAAATTATTTTCACAAGGTATAGCTATACACTTATAAGTAGATACATACACAAAGACACAAAAGTCTTTTTGTGTGCTGTAGTTGTGTTGTGTGAAGAAATGAAAGAAGTTGTAGAATATTGTTGGATGTCATGTCATGTCATGTGTGAAAGCTGTTGTGTGAGTTGAGTATAGAGACAAATACGTAAGTCTTCTTCTGGAGAAGACCAAGGTAGTGTATAAAGTACAGGAGGCTATAGGGAGAGAGATAGAATCCAATGATGAAATCCGATCGTCGTCAATTTTCTCTCGCGGTAAAGTATCCCATTACAATTTGTTGCTTCTGAGGAATTCTCAATCTGCTGACTGACAGAACAACATTAATACTTTTGTACTCTTCTACTGTAAAAATCTTGTACTGTACAGATATACAATATATACATACAATTCTAGTATTATGAATTGTACACCAGTGGGAATTGGGAATATCAAATCCATATCTTTTCATTATTCTCCCATAAGAATTCCTATTTCATAATATTATGAATCTACACTCACATAAGCTACTCAGACCTTTGCCTCTATGTGATAATAATTCAAACACAAAATGACAACAGTCTCACTCTGTGTTTTAATTTTGTCTGAACTTGTTCTTTATATACAGAGTCTCCCCTTTTCAGTTGTATTTCCTGCAACAATAAATTCAACCCTGATTCAAGTCAATCTCTATAATATTAGCAGCATTATTTATATCAAGAGCAACAGAATGAAGCTACAATAGTGACAAAATGTAATTTATATGCACAAACACACCAGGACGCATCTGTAGAAAGATATAAAGAACTCTAGTAGTAAAATAATGACAATGATTACATCAAATGGCAGTAAAGAAAAAAGAAAATCAAAAGGTCAGTTAGAGTACAGGTCAACAAGTAAATGGAATAAGTTAGTTGTTATTTTATTATTGTCCTACTATTTCCACATAAACCCATATTCCTCATATATAATTGTAAAGATCCAAATATTACATAGGAAATGTATAGGAGGGTTGTAAAGAAAATGACCCCACGCTGAGTGAGACGAGAGTGACACTCGACTGATTTATTCAAAAAACAATCTCTCTCAAACCAGAGTCAAGTCGAAGAGCATTCATTCACGGATTTCGGATCGGAGCGATTGGAGAAATGTGTTTTGCGTGTGTGTCTCGCGGTTGTGTGGCACGCGACTTTTTGAGTGCAATGTTTTAATACGTAACCCACCCTGTTGTTAATATCCTTTCTATACGTAGAATGCCTTGTATATCTGTACATATACATGATTGACAATTACATCATATTATATCGGTTTAGAGGCTTTATGCATCACATGCAGCTCTTAAGAGCTTCTCCGAGGCATAAGCATAAAACACACGCTCTCACTTACTCACCCCACATACACACATCATCATCATCGTAATAATAAAACCTCTAAACGAAATGAGCAACACAGTAGCTGTACACGAGATAGCTTTTACATGTTTTAACATATGAGAAATAGGGATGAATGCATTTTGTGGGGTTTGGAGGACCACCCTCATGGAATAATCTAAAAATCTCATCTCTAATTGATTGTCAACACACCAAACTCACTTATTTCACTAACAACTCCATATCTACAACCAAAATAATCCCATTGTCCATTTATGTTTTGCATTTTGTATATGAATGCATTTAAGTCAAAGTAGTTATGTGTGTAGTTGTTGTGTATTACGTAGATCTGTATATGTAGCGCATTGTGTATGACATGTATGTAATAATGACACTGTCGTCATTTCTCTGCCTTTTTGAATGCTTGTGTATGTGTAACGTGTATGACGATGATTGCGATGCCGACAACAACGACGACGACCCTTGTTCCTCACATAAAACACAACACCAAAAAGCACATCACTTTTGCTCTCTTTTCTAGTATAGGTATCCTTTGTACACTTCAAAGCATGTACACTTCACTCTGCACAAATTCAACCACCATAAATAACACTGTCTCTCAGCACAAAAATTTTCAAAAAAATCTTTCAGCACAACACACGGAACATTTATATTCGAATTTTTGTTTTAACACTACATAGTAATGCTTGTATGCATGAATAGTGTAAAAATCAATATAAATTTCCTCTGATGATGACCTTCCGTACAGAAATGATCTCTGATCTACTACTTGAAGTAGTAAATCTGCTTGTTTTAATTTTGAGACAATTTTTAATGATTTTATCATCCAATTTATTCGATAACTAATGAATTTATACTTTATATACAAATAATAGTATGCTACATAATAATCGTTACAAGAACCAACTCTACAAATTACAAGAACTCAAAATTCTCTGCCACAGCAATACTTACATTTCCCCTGACTTTTGATTTTATTTCAGTTTCTGTTGAATATGCGGATTTTTGGGATGAGATCAGTGCTAATAAGGATCATCAAGGTTAACTTTTTTGTTTCTTATTAATACTGATTTCTATCCCTTTATAAATATATTGCTTTTTCATAAAACATTTAATGATACTCATTAACTAACTCATTTTCTTTAAGTTGCACATTTTCTTTGCACTCTTTTATATGTAATTAATACTATACTAATGTAAGTACTAATCAACTACTTTACTGTATAAAATATACAAACACACAAAAATAATTTTTAATCAATAATTTTTATTTGTGTTTGTTATATTTATCAATGAATACAATCTAACATAACATTACACTGTACAACTATAAATGTCTAATTTATAAGAAAGGAGCTAAATCACAGTAGAATTAATTAACGTGTTATTGTAATATTGCAGGTCACGGTGGTGTAAACCAATTAGGCGGTGTATTTGTCAACGGTCGTCCTCTACCAGACGTGGTTCGACAACGAATAGTTGAACTGGCTCATAATGGTGTACGACCCTGTGACATTTCCAGGCAGCTAAGGGTCTCACATGGCTGCGTCAGCAAAATTCTGTCCAGGTGAGACATTTCGCTCTCTTTTTCTTCCTCCTACCCATTTACATGTACAAACTCAACACAAAATCCTCTACACACTCAAACTACCCAAAAAATCACGTCAAAAACTCTCATTTATTTGTTTCTTTTTCTTTCTTCATCATCTGCTTTCGTCTCCTGCTCTTCTATGTGTGTGGCATTGTGAATTGTTTCTGTCTTTTGACTTGTTTCATTCATTCCTTCCTTCATTCCTTCATTAGCAAACCTTCTTCTTCCATTTTAGCTTGCAACACAAAATCTTTACACATTGCATTGTATCAATGCATTACGATATACTGTATCAACCACATAAAATATATACATACATTCCTATACACATTTAAACCTTTTCATATACACCTACCCATAATATAAGTGTACTTTTGGGTGCAATGTATGTATATACACATAGGAACGTTTGTATTACATGTATGTGACTGATTAATGAACAGCGAAGCTGTTATTTCCTCTCTGTGGTCCTCTGTGTGACATGATAGTGGTAAGAACATGATGAACACACACACAACAACAACAGTCTTACAATATACACATAAGGGACCGTGTATATTCCCTTTAAGTATTATAAAGGTGATATGTCATGGAACTAATATGTAGTATGTGTATGTGTTGTAGTGTGTGTATTTATATATAAACACACACAAAGACTCACTTTGTCTTTAGTGGAAGATTACATATGTTGAGAGTTGACATGACAAACAAGTACACACACACAGCTACTTTTACTAACACCACATTCCACACGTTCTTACTTTGTCTGTTTCAGTCGGACCGGGAATTATTTTTACTTTCGGTGCTATTCATCCTTCCTGTACTGATATGTACTAGCTACTGTGTGTGTAATGTGTCTGTAGTTTAATGTAATGTACAATAATATGTATATCTATACTATGCACAAATGCACTAGTAAATTGTAGCTACAGATAAATACATGTATTGTCTATTGTGCACACTTCGTATGTAGTATTAAGTATAATATTGCATTAAAAGTCATTATTTGCTTGTTACGTATTTCTTATAGTCTTTCCTTTTGCTCTTTCTCTCTGTGTCGGCTTTACAAGTAGACTTTTGCATTGCAACGTTCGTACAAGACAAGAAGAATGCTTCGCTCACATAAATTCTCATGGCGATAAAATACATTACCTACACACGGAATTCGGTCTATTTGTTCCAAAGGTATTTCTCAGTGTGCATTTCATCTATGGGCGGCTTTTCTTTTGCAACAGTATATGTACTACTGCCTTTTCCCTCTTTCTTGGCTCACCATTTATTTATTTACATGAAGAATACTATCATAGTTACAAGTACTTCTGTAAAAGTCAGTGCAGTAAGTAAAGCAGCTGGAATTAGTTGTATATAGACATTGACATGGAAAAATGCTATGAACGAAGTATAATACTTTTACCGTCATAGTACCTACTTGCATGCATACCAAAGCTAATAGTAGTGCGATCACCCTTGATTGCTCACACAGAGAGACACAGACATCCAGAATTTAAACATAGACAGAAAAATGTCATAGAATTAATTGCAGCAGATCAGCCAAGTTTAAAAATTAGTACAGTGTAGAATATAAGTGATACGTCAAAGGCATAATCTTTATTATGTCTTTACATCTAATTTGTGCTAAATGCAAAATTATAAAGAAAATAACGATATTTTGTATACAGCGTTTATATGTAGCATCTTTCTATCGCTATTATTAAAGAGCAGAACACATTTGTACACTCTTTAACATTGGTAGTAATAAAAGTATAATTTCTATAATGTGATGGTTTGCAAATGATGTATTTTTGATTCGTTTAAATCAAAGGGGTTTTTAACGCTGTTGCTAACATCAAATGGCATTTTATTTTGTCTGGTGATATAAATTCTGTTTATTTCTCGTATAATATACACTAATGGCAAATTTGAAGTATTTTATAATGGGATTTCTGATGTTTAGTATAGTAGTTTCATGATTTCTGTGCTTTAATTTCTTAATAATGTATAATATTATTGCTTTATAATGTAATGTGTGTGTGTCACAAATATGAATCCAAGTGAGACGAATGCATTGCATAAATGACACGCTTGCTTTCCAATTGCGGGCATCATTCATTCATTCCCCATCACCGCCGGAGCGGGGATGCAATGATGAGGACGCCAAAAAGCAACAGCAAGTAAACTAAACCTTAAAAGCCGAGACTCGCAATAATTTCATTTCCTTCACTCAGACTCTTTTAACATATATACAACATATAATAAAATATAGTGGACTCAGACACACATACATTCATTCACATACCAATAAGAAGAAATAAGAGTCACAACATTCATGCACGTCATGTCAAATGCAATGGAAAATTCTTTGGCGAGGGCTTCACCATGCATTCCCCCGTGAAATTAATTGACTGCTTTACTTTTAAACTAAATGTACTAAAACCTTCAAATTGTTCTTGTGTACATTTTTTACACTACAACGTAAATAAAAATCCAAGTCTCAAGTCTGTATTTACATAAGAAGAAAAAATATGTATATCTACAGCTATACCTAAAAAGCAATGCTATAATGAAATGTTCCTTGTGTTTAAATATAGATATTACGAAACGGGCAGTTTTAAAGCGGGCGTGATAGGCGGGAGCAAGCCAAAGGTTGCAACTCCTCTGGTCGTAGATGCAATAGCAAATTACAAACGAGAAAACCCGACGATGTTCGCCTGGGAAATCCGTGATAGACTTTTGGCCGAAGGGATCTGCTCACAGGACAATGTCCCGTCAGTCTCGTCCATTAACAGGTAAGTTATAACACTCAACCTACTATTGACTTTATCTCACACGCTCTCTTCTTTATCCTCATCCTCCCACATTATTATCCTTTTACATAATAAAATCCTGTATAGCAAGTAGCCACAACCTATTTCATACCTACACAAACCACATTTATACAAAGATATCCCTACAATCTATTTAAGAACTTTTTCTTAAAATTCTTATACTAAATAGCTCTCTAAATAAATTTAAAGAAACTTAATAGGACATATCTACAATATATCCTTGTATAAATTACAATGAAAATCCAAATACACTTTGAAGACCATGGCAATTTCTGTTAAAGCTCTTTTCCTATATAGACACTACAATAACTCTCGCCACACTAAACTAAGACGTACATATAGTAGCTTTGTATAGAAAGACTAGAGAGATAGACCTCCGTAAAGATTAAACGCATCCCATGCTATTTCTTACTTAGCCTTTGCTGTGATAATATAATAGGATACCAATATAATGTCTACATAGACATAATAATGCTAGCAATAGTCCAAGTGCCAAAGAGCAATGTCCATGGTATACATTTTCTATGTAATATAAATAGTCGAGGCTCTTGTGTAGAGTGTATTATAATAAAAGTAAAGTTAATATACCTATAGAGAGAGTGTACATTTTAGCAGAATAGAAAAAGAAAAGATAAATCTTTGGTTTGCAGGGAATAAATCAGCGAGACATTCCCATCCCCAAATATTACGCTCATAAATCCGTGCGAATTCGCGAGTCGTTTCAGTTTCTTGTTCTTTCTATTCCCTTGGTGGCCTTTCTCTTCGGACCAATGGGTCCGAGCCAGAGCCAAACCACTACATGTACTTTCCAGTTGCACTACTCAAGAAAAGCCCTTCCTTACTTCAAGAAAATACTTTTATATACAAGAAAACACACCAGAGACACTTTAGACACACAACTACACAAATATTTCTGCTCCCACTCTCTCACTCCCTTACTATATTCCTACAACTATCTTTTCAAAACTCCAAACAAGAACAAGATCCTTGTCCTTAAGGTATGTCCTACTACGTGTGTCTTGTCTACCTATAAAGGAGTAATGGTAATACAATCTGTCTCTCTATCTCTTTTCCATCTCTAGTCTCTACATCTATACAGTACACACTTATACAGTAAGTATTCTGATGCGACACCAATAGTGTAACTACTCTGAATGTTTTTCCAATGTATTACAAGTACAATGTATTGACGTGTACTTGTAAGGAAGGGACAGTCGTATGTATTACGGAAAAGTAATGGAAAAAATGTCTCTAGGGACTTTCAGTGAAATTCCACCCCTGAGATTTCGAATTTATTGATTTGACTTTTCCAACATCGTTAGAAATGCATTAGGGATCTATTGGATTATTCTTTAAAGGATTAGCATATTGATAGCATGTTCACACTCACACTAACAAACGATCCAACATAAAATGAACATCACACAGCCATAACTACAAAACGACTAGTAGCAACCAACCAGCTTCACAATACATAATTCACTCTCTGACATAAACAAAAACTAATACTCTCCTAATACTACCACTACTACACTATGTACGTACAAGAGATAGAGAGAGTCTACATGGAATAAAGATACAGAGAGACAGACACGGCTAAAATTTAGCTATTTACTAGTCACATTATCATCAAAACTCACTTTAGTCTAATGAGACTCTTTATTTCGTCACGGGGTTCAACTTTCATGAATTCCCATCTCTCCACCGATTTATTCCATCATGTCGTCCCTAAACATCTCTCCCTGAGTAGCAACCTTAGCCTTACACTCCTATGCAACACACTTACTTGTAATTTATAATAAATATATATACAGAGCCCTTCATAAATACAACGTCTATATTATGACTATGTATACATGCTACTACTAAATAATACTATTTATTATTCCACTGCTTTTTTAAACACTGTAATAAACATCCTTACTCTACCCGCACGACAGATGCACTGCTATTAGAAGTCTACCTAACTAAATAACATAACTAGCCAGTATAATCATATAACCCGACTCTTGTGTAATAATCCTTTCTCTCTCTCTCTCCAAGAGAGAGTCTTTATGCACATGATAAACATTTTTCATTGTATAATAAAGTAGTCAGACCAAATACTCGCACAACTAACTCATGGCTCACAAAACCAGCCAAATATCTTCTCTGTCTCGCTCTTTCTCTCTCTCTAAGGCTAAAATCGTCTAAATACTCCTCGTGGTCCGTCGAATTACCATTCCAACCCACCAAAACCATCGTGATACAATTCCAACAGCCAAAACCAACTCTCCACTAATAGTAGTAGATCTCTATCTCCAGCAACCAGCCTGCTATACTTAAGTACTACCAAATAAACACTAACAACTGGTAAAACAACAACCAGAGAGTTACACGGAGGGAAATTTTGTTTTAATCCGAAAGGAATAAGTATGCTAAGACTGGTGTGCATATAATCTCCCTATAGGTATCAACCCCGATCTTTCTATCTAAGGAAAACAACCCGAGTGTCTATAATAATATTGTTATATAACAATTAAGTACCTACCTACCAAGGCTGTATCTAGCAGAAGGGCATGTGCTCCCCCCGAAATCTAAAGAAATATATTTTACAATTAAAATTGCTCAAAATCGCGCAAAGCTCGAATTTGATACTTTTTAGGTTGATTGTGGCTAAATTTAATAAATTTAGCTAATTTTTTGCACTAAGGGCGATAATTCTCAGTTATAATAATTTTTTGGTGCTCTCCCGAAACCAAATCCTGGATACGGCCCTTCTACCTAGTATTCATGTAGGTATGTTTATATAGATGTGTGGTAGACTTTGTTTAGAGTTTGCAAGTAAAGGATTGCGGAGGACTAGAATGGTAGTACAGTGTATGATGATGATGCTAATAACAATGTAGCTCCCAGTTTGGTTGTGAGTTTGTGTTTGTTTTTGGTGGTTTAGCTGATGCTTCTCCAATTTGGTTACACACTGGCAAGTAGTAAGTGTGTGCATTCGTGTTGTTTAGCCTTTAGTGCTCCTCATGTCATCCAAGTACCCCATAGCACAGCCAAAACGACTACAAACAGTCTTTAAGTAAAATAGACACACATTCCAATGTCATTCTCTACACTACAGTGTATCTGTATATACAAACAAACACACTCCATTGCAAGCAAACAGAGAGAGACAGTGTTCTGTGTTTGTAAATATCTCTCTATACTTTGTTTCTCCTCCATAAGCATAACAATTCCATTTTAGGTTTGATTGTAGAATGAATTTTACTATGTTGTAGCATGTATAGATTTGTGTGTGTGACTATTGCATAGTCTCTAACTAGTATACACTGGTTTTGGACAATATACGTTTATCTGTATAAACACTTAGCTATTCTAAGCAAGCAAAAAGGTTTGTAGTTTGTAGTATGTGTATCTTTACAGCATAGCATACGACTGAATAAGACTCTCTGGTTGTGTAAACTACTAGTGGTAGTATTCTCCCCCATTAAAACCGAAAAGTGTATGTTTATCACAAACGATAACATTTTACGAACTGGAACCGCGCGTCCAACAATCCACACTGATGTGATGTGAATTCTGTATTATGCCATCATCCTCAGATCCTCACATACAAATACAACAGCCACACCAAAAGCTCCTTCTTCCTTTCTCTCTCTCTCTCTCTGTCTTTCTGTATATAAATTCACAGTCTATCTATTCCACATTTACTTGTGAGTCTAGTATGTCTATGTACTACTACTAGAAATCCTGAAGTATATGATTGTACATAGGAATAGAATATTTGTATAAGAGAGTGTGTGAGATAGTGCTAGTTATGTTATGTGTAGAATAATATGATTATACATCCAAATGAAAGAGAGAGAGAGGCTTCAGAGCTATGGAGGTTGATATAAAAGGAGAATAAGAGTCGGAATACATAAATACAACGGAAAGGAAAGCTTTCCCACTTTCCTCTTTAGTTTACCACCACACCATCCTCATCATCCTCAGCATTGCACTCGCACTCTCCAGCTCTCTCCATGTCCTCTGCATATTTGATAGACTCCACTACTCTCCTGATGATCATCATCGATTACTCATTAGCTCCATTATACTCTCCCACTATATCCCACACTATTCTGGTACACTTACACAAGGCAAACAGTTTTGTGTATCTGTGGGTACTTATGTTATAGATAGTAGTATACCTACTCAGAATTCGGAAGGTTTACTGTTGCAACTACAGTGGAGGAAAATAGGAACAAAAGTATTTGTGTGCAGTGGCTTTATATGTAAGTGAGAGAGTCAGTTTTAGAGTGAAATAAATGTGATCTGCTGTGTCGGATCGGACGGAGTAGTTGCTTCGGTTTGGTATCCTTTGAGTGGAGTGCAGAATTCAAGGGCCCTTTTCATTGTTGTTAAATAGCAGCTCTATACATACAATGGAAATGGAAAGAGAGCCGAAAGAATTCAACACAAACACACAAGGGACCCTATGCTGTGCCCAACAATACGTCTATATTTTATACACTTAAACCTAGAGGTACTTAGGGAGTGTAAATGTAGTAGTACCTTTATACTATGCACGTATATATGTAAAGTATTCAGTGTGCTATTATATTTTATTAATCTTATTATTATTATTGGTCTGTCTCGCTCTGTCCTTTGGTGTAGAGTGTAGAATCTCGTTAATACGTTCAATTTGACCTTTAAATCAATTGTCCTTCTATGTACATACCAATAAGAGCATGGATTCGTTTAGATAGATGCATTTCTACTTTAAAAGTTTATACTGTATTCATAATGCGTATAAATTTATATAAATGTGTCCATAACGCTACATTATACATTTACATAGATTTGATTCTGCCCACGTTTCATTGTATGAAATATATTTACATGGAAGAAAGGCACATCTAATAAAAGCGTGGATTTCCATATTCCATATGCTAGTAGTATGTTATACATGAGGAATGTAGGGTGTTACATAGATTCCTTGTTTAATAAGCGAGAGTGTGTTGATGAAATAATGAAATATTGGAGGAAACGTAGTGAGAGATAGAGTTGTGTATGTAACTAGGTGAGGATTGCATGTAGCTACATGTGTATGTGTATAGAAAAAAGCTTGAAAAATGCTCATATGGGAAAATAATGTGACAAACCTGTTGTAAGTTTTAAGAATGAGTTAGTGTGTTCGAGTGTCGCTTTTGAAAAGAAAGAACCAGTTGAAAGGGCCATAGGAGTCAATCCAAGTGTGAACAACGAAGTGATGCGATTACATCCCTTTAAGGACTCAGTGGCCTGGAAGTTGAAACATATTGACTTTTGTCCTTTATAGATTTCATTTCTCCTACTATGGTGTATTCATGTGTTGTGAACTCAACTCACTCATTCTAAATCTGTCCTCGCCATGGCTCTATCTCTTCATCAAGAGTACCTTCTGCTAGTTATCTTTTATCTGGGACGACATACTGGTGACAACAAAACAACAAGAGAAATATACAGAGAGAGAGAGCTATTTTATGAGTGTTCGTGTTGCCCTATGACATTTACATTCCTTCCTATATGTCCTCCTAGCACCCATTTACATTTACATTACAGTCAGTGCAATATGGCACAAAATGAATGTATGTATCCCTCTCATCATCAATAAAATTATCATCATAAGCAGCACACCAAAAACCACTCAACAGCTAAATTCAATTAAGTACGAACTAAAACTACACAAAATATTGTAGTACTATATACAAAATGGAAATTGACCTCGTTAACTCAACTTCAAATATTTCTTGCTAAAACAGAGTTGAAATTCAACCTTGTGGAATTTCCAGTGCACTTTATCGTGTACCTTACCTACTATTACAAACAACAAGCTACACATGAAAGTAAACAAATTATGGAAAATATTGTTTCACAGAAATATCTTCCTATAGCTAGCTAATAAAATTTAGTTTGTTAAATATAATATGAGAGTGAGGATGGTAGGAAAATAGATTTTAATGGACAAGTTTGAAGATAAGGATCTTGTGATGATGCATTATGTGACGTAAGTGAGGAATTGATGTACAAAGTGAAGAGAAAGTGCATTACAGACAAATTGTGGTTTTGTTTGAAGAGATTAGAGAGAAAGAGACATGCGATGAGATCAGATGATAAGTTAACAGTCAATAGACTCAAAATTTCTGTAGTATATCCTATACAAACATTTCTAGTACTTTACAATGTGTAGCATTATACTAGTATAATTTTCCTACAGATAAATATGTCGGTATAAATAGAAAACTTGGCAAAAACAATGCAAAAAACAAGATCAAAGGTTTACGGGGAAATTGGATTATGGATGTAAAGAGTAAAGAGACAGCCGAGAAGTAGGTGAACAAAGTAAAAGTAAAGTAATGTGGACGGGATGGATGGATGAGATGATGATGAGATGATTGAGTCTCTCAATTTTGGTTTCGATTTTAATATACCACTTCTACAGTACAGCTATATTCATCTCATGTGTATTTTAAGCGGGTATAACGGATTTATACGAGATAGGGACATGTTACGAATTACGAAGGAAAAGTAGCAGAGTGCACTTTGCCCGCAATTGAGTTATACACAGAAGAATTGTATAATAATGCAATATTATGGAAAATGAACTGCTACTAGACACTAGATTGCTTATATCATGTTCATATATTTTAGATATGTGTTATCATGTAGACTTTTTGTATGGATAGAGTTGTATGTGATATAGAAATGGTATTTATGCATAATAATCGTTAAGGGAGGCTTATGTCGTCTCAAATAGCAATAATAATAAGTAATATACTTGCAAAAGTCTAAACACAAAGGTTTGGGCTTATGAAATAAACTTTGTGTGTGCAATATGCTTGGAGTATATGTAGAAGAGTCTGCATGTTAGAAATAGAGACTTCACATGTATATAGAGTGGAAAAGAGAGAGAAAGAGAGAAGGAGGGTAGGTTAAGTAGAAAGATAGATGAGTAGCCCTAATGTAACAGAGCAATTGATTAAGTGCATTGCATTAACATTCCCTTTGGGATTTTTCCACTGTCGTTTCATCGTTTCTCGTTTCGTTTCTATTTCCCTTCTATATTTACAAGACATAGGTTCACACAAAATGTAGGGAGAGACTTTTTTGCATGGAATTATAAAAACAGAGTGGGTATTAGTGCAAGTGGGAGAGACACTTCTATATACGGATGGAGAAACTGGTACAATAGAATTTAAAGTCAGAGAAAGCTCACAGAGACTCAGAGAGAGAATTAAGTTCAGTCGTTTTTAGTAAGATTTCTAAGTTAGGGTGAGTTTTTTTAGTGAGGTGTCTTTTGTTTTCCGTATGGAGTGAATTAAGTCATTTAAGCAGACATTACTACCTACGGGAAGTATTGTGGGTGTTCGTTTGTAACACGCAGAAGAAAGGGAAGAATCAAGAAGCTAATTAATGAACAGATGATTTTTTT
>JAQFYB010004904.1:0-15136 GCA_034694085.1 Pogonognathellus longicornis
TGTAAAAGTCGAAAAATTCATTTTTCTCTCCCCATCCTAAGAATCATTTTCCTAAGGCTTGCTCTCGGTGGCAGTAGATAGAATTAATTTGAAAGTACGTCATAATATTAGCTAGACATAATAATATCAAAGAAACCCAACAACTCTTACTTAATTTATTAGTTATAATGAATGATAATATTTGTGTACCTTATATTTTCAATCTTCGATTTTTCTTGCAATTTAAGTAGACCTCAAACGACACGATTTCAGAAAAACTTGCAGATTTATCACTTGTAAACGAAAACAGATGATTACACATGGCACTCGAATGTTTTGCTCTTGATGCGAAGAAACATGCAATAATATTTTAAAGGAAGACAGCCGGCAACGAACAAGCGGGCTTCCATATTATAGCTATTAGCTATGTTGTATGTACAGTGTAAAAATAATATATGCAATATAGGTACACGTATTTCTGTATGCAGCATGCAAAAATGCAACACACAAGCCGAGGTCCATTCCATACTACGAACTTTTTAAGTAAGACTTATGAATGACACAAGTGGTGGTCGTGACCTCTAATCAGCTCTCACTCCGAATTCAGTTTCTTCCTCGGGCATCGGGGATTGCATTTTTCCCGATTCCCGATTAAGTCAAATTTTATGGGCGCCTGATGGCATTTATAAGTATTGCAGGATTGCGAACCGTTCTTGGACAGTAATAAATATTGTCCATTCCGATGGCATCCATTGGCAAAGGATGTATTATTGATACCCATACATATACTCAAGTGCAAGTATGTACCTATAAAATATTATGAATAAACGACATATTCTGCCATCGTAATTTCTTCCCGTAATGTTCGTCTTACTGCTACAAACAATATTATTTATCATTTAATTGCTGATCATATATATGTATTCTATTCTCCAGTCCAGATATGATGAGATATGAGTCCGATAATCCCAGTGCATTAGAGGTACAAACGTTTGCATGTATGTATACACAGTAATTTTTATTGCAGTTTGGTCTAGGATTCCATAATTGTATTTAAGTTATAAGCAAACATTTATTTATGCAAGTTTATATTGTAGAAAGACCATTGGGTCAACCTCGTATAAAAGTCAGGAGTATTTAGTCAAATAGAGTAATGCAGTTTAAATAAAATAATTATATGTGATTTGTGTAGGTACTTTTAGTAAGTAGTAGTACAGCACTTAAGTGTTAATACATTTTAATTTTATATGAGCTTATTGTATTATGTCAATACAATTGTTTCTCTTTGTGCCCTTGCCCGAACAGTTTCTTCGTACGCTTTTTTCCCAAATGTCGGGTCCTCAGTATCACCAAACACAGGAGAAAAAATGTTCCATGCAAGGCTTCCCAATATATTTGCCATGGTCATTTGAAAGGAGTGAATGTTATCTTTAGTGAGACTGTGCGGTATCAAGAGCATCAAATGTTTGTGAATCTCATCTTCTGACAAAAGTTTCTGAACTGAAAAATGTCTATGAAAGCCTTGAATGTAATGAATCCCAAAGTAAACACTAAAGAGGAAAATAAAGATTTCCATCATAGCCCTTGGTTGATGAGATTTTTCAAAATTCCATAGACGAATACGATTATTCAAACGCTGGAATAAATGCAGGACCACCTTTAAACAATGAAAATGAAAACATAGGTAAATGACTCTAGAGGATGAATTCATGAATTGACAGTTGCAGTAATAAATCATTCACTTTCACACACTACACTACTAAGCTTGTTTGGGATATACAGTTTAATATTTCACACGAAGTGGGTTGCTGTAAAAATAATTTTCGTGTAATCTAGCTGTAATGTAAGATATTATTCACAGAGACTTTATGACAATTGAAATGCAAAAGTGCAAATCTCATAAAGAGGAAAGCAAAAGTTGCTTACATTTGTTTGGCAAACTGAGATAATAATATTAAATTAGCAATATTTTGTGTCCTAATTTGCTCGAAACTACAATCTAAGGTTAAATCTAGCTTTTAAAAAGCATTATTAAATTATACGCTATAACGCACAAGGTATCAAAGAATCAAGTTTTATGTGTATGCTGAGTTTGTTTGTGAGTTATTGCATTATCGAGATAATAGGAATGATTATCATTATTATTAGCTAGTCTGAGAGCAAAGTAGGTTCTACATGTGCCAAATAAAAATAAGAGTGGGTATAAAATTACTGCTATCATTTCATATCTGTAATGACTCTACGTAATGACTGTTGAAATGAGCGGATGAAGAATGAAAGGGTGATTGACAATGAGGGAGAAATATTACTCTGACTTACAAACAAGGTCACGATTGCACACAGGTAAGCCCAAAGTTCGCACATAAGTAAATGGTTGTCTCTTCCAATGTGTTCAATTGCCATAGCAGATAGAAGCACGACCGTGGTCCACGTTGTTGCCACCACACATCCCACCAAGCAAAGCGAATCACAGTGGCTTATATCCACCTGCAATTAAATACCCACAACAACTAACTCATCTGTCAACTTACATTCAAACAACCAACCATAAGAAAACTAAAACTCAACAAGTACCCCTCCTATAAGTACCTATAGCTATACCACCACTTAAATTTGTATTCAGCCACTTGTCTCCCCAATTATTTTTAATCACAATAATGAAAACAATGAGTTTTCTTCCCTAAGGCTAATATTATTCAGTCATACAATACATACATGTAATAATATTTTTATGTTTTAAGTGTACCTGCCTACTTATATATTACCAATAGTATCACACAGTAAAAATCCTTAAATTTGGTCTGCATGTAAATACAGATACATGAATATCTATAGTGCAAACTGCAGTTGTGTATTTATATACAAGATATTTTGCTTTTGCTTAAAAAACAAGATACATGCAGTCATTGCAGTCACCCTACACTTATGACTATGACATGTACTATTGTTAATTAGTTAATATTGTTACTACTATCGCATGTATATAACTACCTAAGTATTTTTGTAATGTGTGTTACCTATTATTATATTGTTTGTACAACAATTTTAACTTTAGTAGTAATAAGCTTGGTATTTAACAAAAGTGAATTCATTATCGTTCAACTGCAATGTCCTGCTCCTGTTCCCTTTTCTCAATTGCACCTGTAAACCTTGCAAGAGGATTGTGTAATAATTCATAATAGTTTAATTGCTCGTACGCATTGTTGCGGGAATCCGCTGCTGCCTTATTATTACACAGACCTAGGTGTGTGGTGTTGGTTTACTACTGAATGCGACGTGTTTATAAATGCTGAATGAGAAAAATGTGGCGACTACATATGGATGAACATTGAATGCTATGTAATGTATGTAAATAATAGGTGTAAAAGTGTAAGACAAGAAAAAACACAAGTTTTTTAGTGTTTCAATCTGTGATCATGTTGCTGTTGTAGTTACATATGCGTTGATGCTTTGTTGCATGTGTACATTGTATTGTTTTAAAATTAAAAGTAAACTTCCCTACGTGGTTGTCACTGGAGTAGGTGAGGTCTGAGGTACATGATGTTATTAGTAGCATTAGTATATAGTAGCAGGTTGCCTTTTTTGTTCTCTTCAGGTGTTTCACATATGCTAAATGTCACAGCAAGTTATTGTTACCTACCGTTAAGAGCTTTAATCTTGACCTGTTTTTTATAATTTCAGCTTGCGATTAGCTTATTTTTGTTTCAAGTGTGTTATTTTTCCTGTAGCCAACATTGTACATTATTGTTTGCTTAGATCTGTGAGAAATATGCTTTTATTCTCTTTGAATGTATATAGAGTTTCATTGCACTATTCCTTTGACCTTAGATCACTTGGCTGTTAAACTCTCTTGCATAGACAATATTTACTATTTACGATTCATACGTGTGTACTACAGCGTGTTTGTAATAATACAAACAATGCATATGTATTTAGGTATACACACTGACACTTAACGGGTGTCATGTTGATTTATTAAATTAGGTTTTCGTGTTTAGGTTAGAAGAGAAGAGAATGTGAAATTCATTTTTTGCTTTGTCTTGTTAGCATAAAGATATTTACTTAAGTAATCTTATCGTAAAACGAATAATTTGTGGTGAGAACTGGCTTGGCTAATCTGATTAATTGAGAGTATTCTTTTTAAATTATTTTCTGACATGAAGTTTCTATGTCTATGTTAGTTTTGTTGGCAACTTTTTTGCTTGTTGTAAAAAAGTGTGGAAATAAAATATGAGAATACATATCTTTGAAGAAAACTTACCTTTATTAGCAGCATTACAATTAGGACTATTGCTGTGTAGGATGTCGAAGTTAGTATAGCAGATATTTTCATCTCATTGAAGTATGATCCTGGCTGTGTGGAAATTTTTTCAGATGGGATCGGCTTGTGTTTGACCAGTAGAGAGAGTATACTGTCCGTACAATCCAAGTATATGAAACATCTCTTCAAAATTCCATTTGAAACATGATTTAGGTATTAGTATGTATTACAAAGATCCATTAATCATAAAGTTTATAAGAATATTATGTTAAATATGATTTCTCATAAATAACTATGAATTCAGTAGTATGTATGAACTTACTAGTAATAAAAAACAAGCAAAGTTTGCCGGTACTTTTTTCCATCCTAAACAGTAAACTGAGCCAATCCATACGACTAATTCCAATCTGCAAAAATTTGATTTCATTGTGAATTCTATAAAGAGGGTGTGATTTAAAATATTGTTAATTCATGTTAGGAAACCCTACCCAGCTAGGATCATCCATTTAGTCGAAGTCCAATTTGTCCAAGTTTCCCATTCGATCTCTTTTTGACTGAAAATATTTATAGATTATTATTTACTATACAGTAAATTATTAGTACATGTTCCATTCTGAGCATTTTTGCATAAAATGTAATGATGTAAAAATGCAAAGTTTCAATCAATCATAATTTTTATTTACTGAAACATATAAGCAAAGTGTATGCATCCTATGGCTCCCAATAGGATTTGTAAGTAGCTCAGATTTTTGTGCAAGCATTCGTAAGGACCTCGGTAAATCAACAAATTTTTTGTACGTAGGTTGAGTAGAAACTGGCGAGTGGCTGAGTCACCATCACCGCCGCCAATATCCATTCTTGGTACATGTTCTGAAGATTTTTCAAGTTGTGAAGAATCTGGAGGAATTTCAGTTTTGAGAGTCGTCATCTTTTACTTGGTAATGCTTTTTAGCTCACAGATTGAGGGTGTTCATAAATCGAAAAGGAAACTGACATTGAATAAATCGACTGTACAGAATATTTACAGAGACATAGTTGTTATGACAATATTGATTTGTAATTATCTATGATGATTTTTTTCAGTATAAAACTTTTTTGATTTGATAATTTACCTCGTGTCTCAGAAAATGTTCAATTTAATATCATTTTGCTAAGAACCATTTTTTACCTTGTACATCATGTACATTACCAACCTATACTATACACCAAAATGTATTAGAGTTTCTCGTTGAACTATATACTTGTACTGTACATCATAATGGGCAAATAGTACTTCATGGTAAAGGCATATTGTAGGTATATATGCAAAAAATTGCATTAAATGCAAAATCGGTTCTTTTCAAGGTGCATTAAGACTATATGCAATTAGCGTTGGGTATTCTTGTACATGCCTTGGTTGTTGTAGTCATTAAAATGCATTTTTATGAATGTCCGATAGTCATAAAATAAATTATGCCACTCGCATAACAGCAATAAAAATCCAATTATATGTAACATGATTTAAGCGTATATAAACGTATTTGATGCACAGTGCATGCTATTTTACAGTGGAACACATACAAACAAACAAATGTTCACTATATCATACACACCCATAGATTCATGTTAAAAAATATCATGTTTGCAACTTTTAACAAAATGCCGGTTTGCACAACTTAAAAGGAATATATACCATTGCAACTTGTAGACATTACACTATGCGCTATATGGTCAGCTGCACATAATTATAGCAATTAAGTCTCACGCAAGACATACTTTATATTATTGTTGTAATTTGATGAGTAATGTGATGAGCAATGACAATATAACATTATAAAAAATGATCTTAAGCATTTTCTGCTTTAGCACTAGAAATAAAAATAATGTTCTTTACACAGCTTGAGTTGTTGTTGAATGGAAGTAATACATATAGAATAAGATAAGGCATATACACATTGTTAGTATATTTCTCTCATTACTTGAATTTAATTGTACTATATTATATATAGTATTATTTAAGTTAGTCTGTGTATATACATAATACATACCTACATAATACTCACTTAGAAAAGTTTCCTGGTGAATGAATTTGTTTAATCTGGAATAGGCTGGGATAATCTTTGATATTCGTAATTGTTTGTAACATAATAATTCATCAAAACGAAAATATTGTGTAAAGGTAATTCACCTTCCTTTTCCTTCACACACATAAACTATCATTGTATTTTATGTTATATTCTCATTACTAACACTTTAAAGTATATGCAACGAATGGGAAGTCATAAATTGCTGTTAGTTGACTTAGTTGTAGTATTTGAACTATAAGAACAATGTAAATGAATAAACAACATGCATTTATTGTCTTCATGTCGTACCAAACTTCAACTATAAGCGCTACAAGCTACAAAGCGCTTTATGTGTACCTAACTATAATGAACAAGAAAGCATCATTCATAGTATTTAGTATTTTCTTCCTAATTCCAAAATTATTTCCGACACAGTCAAGTGTCCAGTAGCAGTTTGGTGATAATTATTACGGAAGCTGACACAGTACTGAAATGATAATAAGTAGTTGCAACGTAATGCCTGCAAATGAAAAGGCTGCTTCCATGTCCATATTAACTTTAGTGAAAGGTTGTTTGTAGTAAGTATGCAATTAGGCACCTAACCTACCTAAATCATTTGCCGTGTTAGTGGTCAGTTGTGAATGAAGCTGTGGTAAATGTAAGATGAACAGATGAGAGGCGACAAGGAAACTAAGTAAGAAATTACAACATGTAATCGTAGTACGAGTAGAGATTATAACATGTAGAAATGATTAGTGATTTGTTGATTACACTGAATGCCTACAATTTAGATGTTTAGACATTTTGGGATCTTCTAAGAAACCTGCTCTGAACTATTTGAACTCTATGAGCTACCACAACTTGCGTACAACCCATCGCAATCCCACAATATCCAACAAATATTTGTATAAAATTATAATGTAGAGAAATACGTAGTTATACGCTCGATCGTAACGTAATGTCATTTGTAAGCATCATTGATGCTCTCATTCATTAAAAAATGTAATGTCAGATTTCAGGATAAAAGGGAATTGAGACAACAGTAAAAGGCCATATAGATTGCATTAGTACTCTTTGTAACTTAATACTGAATCAGGTACCTCTATATTATATGTCATAATTTAAAAAATTGTTTTGTTTGTTTTGAGCATTCACACACAATTAGTGAAATTGCTTACCTATATCATTTTTACAATAGAAGTTGCGAGTTCAGGACATGCCAGTGAACACAATTCTTAAAACTTCCACTTAAACTAGATTTAGGAAACTCTTGCTTAAATAATGTAAGTAAATGAAGTAGGTAAGTAGGTATGTATTATGTATACACATAATTATGTAAAATCATTTCATGAATGTGTCATGTCATGTGAATGGAATTTGTATATTAAAACACACACGTGAGAGATCAATATCTGTATACTTACCTGCATATGATTCTTCCGGAACGCCTTCCCTTCTTCCTCACACTGTAGTCATGTAAATCTCATCACTTGACAATTACATTACGTAAGTCTGTTTTATCTTTGTGTGCGATTTATACACTCTGTTCCTTTCACTTCATCACTCTGTTTCTTTTGTGCTCACGATTCTCCAATTTGCGAATAAAATGGAATACTTACAACCAGTAAAACACAAAGTAATAAACTTATCAACATTCATCAATGTTTCTTTGTTCTTCGTCATATCTGGTATTTTATAGCTGAAATGGGTGTACTGGCGAAAAAATATTTGCAGTTTATAGAGAAAATGTTGCAATACGGACATCTAAATCAATTGTGCGTTTTGAGATGATAATTACTGACATAAAAATAATGTGTATGGTATAGATAGATATGATATAGAGACATTAAAACCCCAACCACTAATGAAAAATAGAATTCCAAATCTTACCTTAAAAGTTAAGGATACAGGTTGAAATGTCGGTTTTGATAAACAGTATGAGGTTGTATGTATCCATTATGTGCTGAAACAGCGTATTCTTCAGTTTGGAAGAAGTAATGCCCATTACTCATTAATGTCATTGAGTCATTAATCATTATTCAATTTTTCTCTCAAAGCTCTTACAGCGATGCGATTTTTTTACATAGAGTTTAATTTTTAGTAAGTTTATTTTTCAGATTCCATGATGTAAGTGACATGCAATTTGATTGTGAGTAAAACTGATGCTAAAAAAATCATAGATTGATTTGGTTCTCCTGCACATATTATGATGTTGCTCTAAAATTCAGAACTAAGTTTGAGTAGGGAATCAACTTTTGTAAAGCCAATCCTTCACCAAACATGCGACAGAGGAAAATATCACTTATGAACCCACAAATGGATTAGTATAAAATTCACAGAATATACTTCTCGTGTACTTCATGTGTAGATATTGGGATCATTTTAAAAAATGTTTTCATTTTGATTAATCAATATGAATTTTACTTGATTTAGTAGCTTTAAAAATGCAGAGCTCAGGTACGCAAATGAAACTAGAAAATAAAATAACCCAAAAATCTGGTTTAATTTTAACTTACTTTACGTTACACAACTTAATAACAATTACATATTAGTAGGTATATGTATTCATACAAATTTCTTTTATAGCAGTAAGGTAGTCTGCTAGGTATTTAATTTTTTATAGAGCATTTATCTTTCAGATTGAATTACATAATGCGGTAAGAGTGAGTAGTGAATACGCACTAAGGCAAGTTTTTTGCTGTAGGTGCAATGTAATGAGAGCAAAGACTGCAGAAGATTATTTGTCCAACAAGCAATTTACTTTCAGTCGGCTGTACGTTGATTTAGCTTTACAAAACAGCTAAAGCGGCCAAACTCTTTATATACTTCCTGTAAGTTGTGGAATACCACACATAAATAGTCAATAGCCTACATCATGTATAGTAAATGTACATATCCTTTCTTTTATACCACGTACTTCCTTTTCATTAAATTACAAATGTAATATCAGGTTTCTTAACAATCTTCATTAACTAACTACCTCAAATACAAATTATAAATTTAATAAAATGCTGCAAGCGGAATATTTGAGCTAAGCAACACTTACATAATAAGTGGATTGATTTTTACTCATTCATAGTCTTTGATTTTTTGTCAAAGATTGGTTTTGATGGAGCTGTGTATAAGCATTGGTCCAGACGTCAGTGTAAGTTATGTCATAATAGTATACGTAATCTGTAATCTCATTCCTCTCTCGTAAAATCAAATTAGCTTCTGTACGAAAAGTGCAGTTAGAGTCAGCATGAGCTCAAATAATAAAGACTGGTTAGAAAGGGACAGGCAATAAGCATAAAGCAGCATGAAGTGCATAAAATATTTTATAATGTTAGTTAATGAAGGCATATTATGTCTTCTGCGGTAACAGGTATAGACAGAAACCATAGGCATATACAATTTGTAATTGAAGGCATTTTTATTAACTTGAATGTTGAAAGAGTTAACACACATCCCACGTAAAAATATCAAATGTAAATACATTTAAACTTTGTATTGTGCATGAATCCATCAAAATCGGATTGTTTATTTTGTTGCAAGTAGTCATACATTGCTACTGCTGTAAACTTGCTTAATGATTAGAGAAACAATATATCATCATCATAGACATCATTAACAATTCAGCGAGTTAGTATCACATCACAAGTCATTGGAAAAATAAATATATAGTTCATTAGTCATTGGAGTGACTTTTTAACTTTATAACTAACCTTCCAGCTACCTTAGCTTAAGTATACACAATTAACTTGTTTTCCATACTTCCCATATTTCATTACATTATCTCACTTAACCATCGGTATACCAATAGAATGTACACATCAATCTGCTAGAACAATTGACTATCACATGACTTGACCTTTTCAGTTGACATTTATAAGTATATTATGTAGCAGCTAATAATCTCATTCTTGTTGATTTGATACTAAACTAATCATAATGTTTATATTATGTGAGAGTTTCTTTTCTGATATGTATAAGGATCGTATTAAAGTATAGCACAATCATTCGATTATATGTGAGTATGTGTGTGTGTGTGTGTGTGTGCAAAAATATATATACCTAGTAAAATGTGTAGTAGGTATTAGAGATGGGAACAGGACGGTATCGGTATGGCATAACGAGTCCCGATCCCGAACCTCAAATCTTCGGTTTCGGGCACAATATTTTAACAAATAAAACGGGATTGGGTCGGGTTCGGAATAAAAAAAAATTAGGTTCGGATCGGGACGGGCTTCAAATTTTAGGCATTTGTTTAGGATATGCCAAAATAAAGACACACTGATATTTGTATAGTTTAATCAGTTTGCTAGAGTGAACATTACTTTTTGGGATTGAAAATTTACATTTCTTCCAACCAGAGCTCATGATACGGGATTATATTTTTTTGATTTACAACGGGTTTGGTTCGGGGTTCAAACTTTTCGGGGCTGTACAAGACGGATTAAAATTTTTGGATGTAAAACTGGTCGGGTTGGGTTCGGGCCTACAGTAAAACGGGCTCGGTTAGGGACGGGTATCAAAAATCGTGTACGTTCCCAACTTTAGTAGTTATGTATACATATACCTATGTGCATAGTGCATATCGCTCATTTATGTCTAATTCTTAATGATATACCACTCACTCTGATAGCAGAGCTGCTATGTATGTACACCTTAAGCTGACAACGGAAAAAGTGTTGATGTGATTTATAAATATGTTTTATGTATTTACGACAATCTTAATTCGTAACGAATTCAAAGACATAAATGAATATTGGACTATTGGACGCAATGTAAATGTGCAGCTTTAGCAGCTATTTGTTTAACCAGCTAATGAAATTAATGTGGTATGATTTTTTGTACGGTTTATTGCATTATTGCTAGTTTTTGTCTCATCGTTGAGAACATTAACTGCAGGATACTATAAAGAATGGCAGTGAATTATTGGCTGCTGTATTTTGTATTACAAAATGTTGTTAATAAAATTGAGAAAGTGTAATTTCAATGAAAACGATCAAATATTTCATATAATTTCGTTAACTGTCGTAATTTTTGTAGGCTACACTATGTCTTTTGTTTCATCACGTCATTATTAAAGACTGTTCTCCTTCCACATTTAAAAGGAATGACAATAGCAGAGTCATTATGGCCCTCACACTTTTTGCTGTGAGTAAAATTGCGTAGTTGAATTCAACTAATAATATAGAGCAGATGAACACACTATATAATATTAATGAAAGAATTTTTGACAGTTACGTGATTTACCTCTTTAGCCAAGCCTAAAATTGTACCAGGGACAAAGCGTTGAATATTGCGTAATTGTATTCTAAAGTCATGACTAGTTTTAATTAAGACTGGGATTTCTATTACTAATTAAAATCCCAATTTGTATGGATAGATTGTTAAAGCCACTTTGTTTTACATTAGATCTGGTCTGCTACTTTTGCGGACAGCACATTGTTTGCATTCTCATTGTAGCTTGCATGATCTAATAATATCACATAGTCTAACGTTTCAATACCCAAAACGAATGTCTACTATATACAAATAGAAAATATTTGCCCTACCAGATTTCTGTTGGGACATTGGTCGTTTTGATTATTGATGGTTCTACTATAAAAATATTGTTTGAATTGAACTCACTATTGGATTAACACATTATAGATGAAATGAAAGTGAAGTCCTAAATGTTAATTGAAAGCACTGTCCTTTGTCCTTATTGTAAAAATGGATAATTAAGTAATTAATGTCAAAATTAAATCCAAAATCTTAGCCATGTAAGGCTAAGTCAGTCATGTTCTCATGTTGCAAAAATGATTGAATAGTTCACTAACATTATTATTTGAAGAAGTAGAGCTTAAGCTAAGTCATGATTAAGATATGTATAATGTTCCACAGTGACATTTTCAAACGAATTAACGTGAGACGAAACTACGATTACATGCCCATAGAATTCGTGGAATAGAATATTATTGTGTATATCTCCTAGTACATTGGCTTTTGTACTACTCGCACTCGTACTCTTATATTATGTACTATTATTCAGATATCTTTATTATGAGCAATGAGCACGTAGGTATAATTTATACTTGTGTCTATTTACCTAACCTATATGAATACTAACCTAAGGTAATAAGCTTTATACAAACGGCTTTGTCTAGGTGTAGGATTAGATTTGCTATTCTATGCTTCATTTTCTGAATTACTTAATAACACAGTTCTTCACTATCAAATAGCCGTGTCGATTGTACGTGTAGTGTCGAAATGTAAGGGCCAATACCAAAATGCCTGCATTGTAAACCAACCTACTTAATATCTTCACAATGATTTTTAATAATTTAAGCTCTATGCTAAAGAGAGCACGAATAAAGTTTTAATGTCCTGCCATTATTTTGCTCTTGAAATTATTATTAATATTTTGTCAGTTCCAATGAAAGGAGCTTCTCGATTGTAGTCTAAGAACATTCTACTTAATATGATATGCATTTAAGGTTTATGATGATTAGGTACTTATTGTTGGAGCTAGTTCCATTATGAGTTGTGTATACTATAACTATTTATTAGTTCAAGTGTTGCGAAAACGAATACACGATTTTTTTTTCTGTCTACGATGTATATGCAGCAGCTTACTTTGTAGGTAAAGCTTCAAAGTTTTGGATTGTACTATGAAAATAAATGGATTGGATAGTATTTCTTTAATGCGAGTGTACTCTTTGCAAGAGTGAAAGAACGTGATGCTAAAATGCATCTCTTTATGTTTTTCGTTTTCACGTGTGGTGCTGCCTTTGATTATTGTGCTCCGTACACTGTTATCTTGTCATAATAGACGTTTTGCTAACTCCATGTACGAGTTTAGCAGATACGGTATTTGATGTATCGTTATTAGCTTTATCGCTATCGCTCATGCACGCATAGAATCGAACAATTTTGCAATCCTATTTTCCCAAACTTCACATTATTACTGAGCATCCTTTTTAACAATGTATACAACGAGCCTTTTATACGCGTGGTAAACTTAATGATGTACATTGTTAACAAGTGTAAGTTTGTACAACAGTTTTTCGTTAGCTCTTGTTACTTATGTACATAAAACTAACTTTTGCAGCTATTGCTAACTTTTATGCGACATGAACATAGCCATGCGTTCATTACTTGTATTTTTTAAACTTAAAAATGGTTATATAATATTGATCATATCTAGTATGCCATATATCTACTATCCAAAATATGGGTTATGAAACTACCTTGAAAAGTAACCTACTAACAGCTAAGATGCAAAAAACCATTTAAGAATAAAATTCGTACTAAAAAAGTACGTACTTAAATGCTCATTAAATTTTTGGTGAGTACCTCAACACTGAATCCGCATAGGTAGCCTAGCCATTAGCCACTAGCCACCCAGATATTGGAAGTTTGCTAACAATTTGTTTACATTTGAGGGTAAATACAATTCTAATTCTAGTTAAAAATGCACTCAGTTGGAATAAGTGCCCAGGTATTTAGAAATTCAACTGTACTTAAGTCTAGTATTGCTAGATTGTTTGTATGAAATAGCTTACATTTGGCAAAGTAGGGATATCGTGTAAAACGCCATAGTTGATAGTTAGCAAGCACCCTTGCAAAACGAAGTGTTAATTTGTACCCAATCCTACACAACTACTTAAATTAAATGTACTGAGATATGTTATGTAGTAATATTTGTCTATTGCACGTAAGTTTAGCCAAATCGATTTTGCACAGTGATACTAAACACAATATTGATGAGCATAACGAAGGCTGGTGATAATAAACAATGACAGGAAGAATATTCGTGCTAAAAAGTTAAATGCACACAATATTTACGACCGAAAGACAGATAAAGTATGAAACTTCGCTTACATTATGTCTTGTGCTAATGATAATAGGCAATTAATCTTGTTCGTTCACAATCTACATAAATAACGCACGCTTGTCTTTCCCATATTTTAATACCATTAGAACTCCCTCGTGCATTTATCTGACATGATTCCCACTGAACTCTCGATTTTAATTCCTCGAAACATGGAAACTACCTTTAGTTAAAGTAATAATTTAATTGCATTGTTGATAATGCATATTATTAAAAAACAATTCCTCTACAAGGATCTATCTCACACTCACATTACTATATTGCAAAAAGTAAGCAATAACTCCATTAGTGATAGCCAAAGCATGGTGTAATTCAAATTTTTTAAGGAATAGTGTAGACACCTTGGAATCTGAAGATGAGGCTATTCTTACATACATGAAATTGCACAGGTGCTTATTCGCAATCCTGACAAAAATATGAACAATCCTGCAAGCTTATTCCATGACTATTGAATAGGTTCATACGTGTAACCGTGTAAGTATCTCATCGCATTCCTTTGTCAAAGGAAATAATTGTGTATAATAGTAGTTGTACATGGATTGTCGTTATCCTCAAAGATTTTTGACAAACTTAGGATTGTTTTCTGATGTCACAGTCAAAAAATAAATTATATAACACTCAAGAGCATTAAAGGATTCTCGCTTGAAATAGTATGGTCAGATTATCAACGCAATTGCTGAAGTACAATTACGTATACCTACCTAGTGTATTATATGTAGTAAATCTTTAAAAATTACGATTTATGTATTTTAATTCAAGTACCTATTTCACATTTTCATGGTTATTCTCTCTTTGATATCCTGCATGAATATAATGGCGACAATGTACTAGTGTTCACTAAATCTCTATTGTTATAAAATGCACGTATGTAGTATGTGGGTAATGTATTCAATATAAATGTAGCACTAGTATATAATTTATTGCCTGCAAGTTTCCCCTTTTCAATATTTTTTGGTCCATCATCTTACAATAATTCCTGGTTGGATGATC
>JAQFYB010004905.1:0-15136 GCA_034694085.1 Pogonognathellus longicornis
GTGGTTCGCTACAAGAACAGACAATATCTGCCTACTTTGCAATAAATGCTTTGTAGCGAAGTCACTTCAATGTCCAACATTCCTAGCTGTGTTCAGATTTCGAGTCTCACCATGGTTCATTAAAGAGGCAGGCTAATATTTTGTCGCTTTTTGCTCCCCTAAATCATATTATGCGAGTTCGAAGAATGAAGGTTTAGGGCCCCGGTTTTCGTTTAGGAAAACGGTATTGGGCAAAACAAGCTGTTTTTTAGAATTTCAATGGGGAAGGGGAATGTTACTTTGTGTCATTGGTATGTCTCGCCACTGTTTGACTATATTTCTTTATATTTTTTATTCGACTTTGGCATATTAGTTCACCATAGTAACTGACTGAGCTTTGAGCTTAAGGTAACTTTGATATTACAGTTTGTCTCCTTTATAGTTCCCCCCAAATACAGCTCTGGGTGCTTAAATACCTTATGTGTACGCTCCGCACCGCTCAACTTCGAAGACAATCCAATACTGCCATTACAATCATATGTTGGCAAGTGAAAGCTCTCAATGATTTATTTGATCAGGGGCTCCGTGTATAATATTTGAGCCTTCTTAAACTTTAAAACGTCAACCTATTTTGACATTTATCAAGTAGGGCTGGCCGCTGTCGGTTGCATAATGCTGTCGGTTGCATAACAGCCAATATTTCGAGTAATTCTTGCCCAATCTCTCTGAAACTTTTAATGTAAATCTCTAAATTCCTCATCTAGTCTTTAACAAAAAAAATTCGTTATCTACCACAAATTTAATTGACGAAAAAATAGAAATGTCTTTTTTATTGGCAAATTTGATACAAAGTAAATTTTTCGTACTTCACTAATTTTCTGCTTACTGCATCCCGGATGCAATTTTCAAAGGTAATAATTTTTTGACACACAGACTGGACATTCATGATTTATATTTCATAACAAATATTGATTATGTTTTATCCTTTTCTGGTAAAGTTTAGTTAAAGTTGAAATGTGGGAATGCTGTCGGTTGCATAACCTTTTTCTGCTGTCGGTTGCATAACGTATAAAATAGCCTAATTATTATTTTTGGACTAATCCACCTACTATTGGCTACTGGGCACATAACAGAATTGTCAGTGAAGAACAAGAAGAGGATTTAGAAGCTTATTTAAAGAGAGCAGCAGATTTATATTGTGGACTGTCATTGAAGGAAACCCGTAAGCTTGCAATTCAATGTGCTCAAAAACGAGAATTGAAATACCCAGCAACATTAAATCAAAATTGGAGTTTTTTATTCCAGATGAACCAGTGGGTTGTAGAGCAACTGCCAACTCTTCGGGATGGATGCAAGATCTACTTTATCTATTTTAGCAATATGTTATGCAACCGACAAAATCAAATCGTTAAATTTCCTCTGGGCCGGGATGACCTGGTTACGGCACTGCTCTGGATGTAAGAAATCTGCATAATATCAAGTTGATGGCTTAAGTGAGCTTAAGATTGATCGCTCAAAATGTCTCTGTTCAATATTCCACACGAAGTCAGTACAATTTAACGTGTTTGCTAATATTCCTTTTCCCTTTCAATGACGTATGTAGATTATTTTTAGTCGTCAATATAAACAATTCTATTTGAGAGCACGGATCGATCGTGTTTCACTAGAATACATACCTCATGATGAAAACAGGTACAACTTTCATTCGTATCCAATTTGTTCCCAACACATTACATTTACCAGATATTTTACCTGTGGTATAAATTTACGCAGAATTATTAAAAAATAAGTGATACTAAAACAGCATTCAAGTGGAAAATCCGAATCAGTTAATCTATTATTAATTGTTAATTCACTGTTTGCTCATTCACTTTTGATTAAACATGATCATGGTGGAAAAGAGCTACAATGGTGGGAATTCCCAGATTGGTACATATATTATAAAATAATAATACTGTAAATTAGATTGAACACTTTAATATCTTTCTCACACATTTAATTTTCTCTATCTTAGCTGCTCTTTACTTAATAATAAGAGATGCAGACTTTTACTCTATGTGACGAACATTTATTATACTTAGTGGAACATAAGTATTAGTTACCTATATCCATTATACTTCGCATTCAATGTACCAAGCCATTTTCTATTGATTTCGTTTATTAAGAATTCAAATGGCTTCCATTTTAAGGGTTTTATTGCGGTCTCAGCAAGAAATTGAGCATATTGAACCAAATTGCGGCGGTTTTGGATTCATGTAAGTCGTAATAATGTCCTATTCTTCAATTCAAACCAATTTGTGAAAATTTTGACAATTCACATATATTTTCACAAATCATTGTAAAATTTAAAAACTCACCCTCGTTGATGCGAATGAAATTTTGTGAATTTGCGCCAAGTTTGATATTCAATACGATTGTGAAGTTAGTTTTGCATTAAATCAATTATTGAAATCTAAAAAATACAAACCCACCTCAAATGTGTACATTTTGCCGTTTTCTTGCAGAAATCGCCATAAAACTTTTAATATGGTAGCTGAATAATGGATATCTGAACAAACTTTATTTTTCCCTGTCCTGATTCCAACAAATTGCATTTACTGGATATGTTACCTAGCAAATAATTTTACCCAAAGTTAATAAGAAATCACGAGCATTAAAATAACATTCAAATGGAAAATTCCAATATTAGTTAACATTTAGTTGTGGTTTCATTTGCACATTCAATAAATAATAAACCATGGTAAAACGGATGTAAAAAGGTAGCGGACGATGCATTAATGCAAAAAATTTAGAAGAACAAATGCATTAATGTTAAATCTCCAATTACAAGTACAGATCAAGAAAAGCAACCAGTCTGGTATAGACGTTTAGCTTTAAAGATAATTGTATATAAAAGTCATTTGACAAGTATCAAAACATTGGACAAGTATATTGGTACACCGGTTCACGACACCTAGTGAATTCTAAGAAAGACTGCAACATAGCGCTATATCTTCAAAAAGCTAGCTTACAACAGTACAGCAGCACAATTTTGAATGTCAGCACAGTTCTCACGTCAGTAAGAAGTTTGTGAACGAAGCATACAGTCAGTGCTGTGATTCACAAATCTACGAAAGTTTATCAAACATCTAGCCCCTTGACAATTTTAGCTGATTTCTTGGTAATTTACGTTGATTTATACCATGACTGAACATTTAAAAGCAATTTTCCTTATTTGCCTACTTCAATTTATGACAATTTTTAAAGTTTTATTGAAGAATATAAAATTGAGCACGAATTGATGGAGAGAATAACCACAATTATTATTTCCTTCTTCAATGAGAGTTGACTGTGTATTGCAAGACAGACGACGAATGAAACACCAAAGATTGACACTAACACAAACCGATGAAACAAAATATTGAGTCAAAATTAAATGTCAAATTAAACTTTCAGATATTTGTTCATCAAAGAAACTATAAACAAATGTGTTACTCACCTAATAATTTGTTTATGTTGATGGTTTGTCCAGTTTACTAATTACTAAAGAATTTGTTACTTTATTTGTCCAGCTTGGTACTCACCAAAGAATTTTTTAATGTAACTAAAAGAATTTTAGAGGCAAACAATTTATTAATGTTGATGGTTTGTCCAGTTTTGTACTGACCAAAGAGTTTGTTAATATTGATTGTTTGTCCAACTTTAGGAATTTTGGATGGTGGCGTGGATAATAAACTGTTGGCTGTTGAATGAAATACAGCGATTGGTGGAAATTGCTCAATAGTAGTCTCAGTATCATAAACAAAATAAACTGATGATTGAAAATATAAAATTATTGATTTAAAGTGGAATTGTCACTTGGTGTGGATAGTAAACTGTCGATTAATCCAAAGAATGATATACAAACAACAGCGATTAATGGCTGAATAGTAGTCGCAGTATTATAAACAAAATTAGAGTTGACGATTGAATTTTTAATCACCGCACAAGCAGACAAGAGAGAGCTGACAATATAGCAATTCACGATAATTATTACCAGTAACAAAACTATGAATCAGTGGAAGCGAAACGCTAAGTTGAAATATAAATTCAAAATGTAGTTAACTGTGTATTACGTGGCTGAAGCTTTTAATTATCGTAAATTTGAGCACGAGTTGATAGAGAGGATAACTACAATTATTATTATTTTCTTCTTCAATTAGAATTGACGTTTGATTTTTCAGGATAACTACAATTATTATTATTTTCTTCTTCAATTAGAATTGACGGTTGATTTTTCAAACACCACACAAACAGAAAAGGGAGAGAAGAGTTAGCTGAGGGATGAAACCACAGAGAATGGTGAATACTGAAATACACCGAGAATGGTGAAAGATGGTGCAATAGTAGTTGCAGTATGCATACTATGTATTGCCATTCTGATGTAAATACATCGCGATTAATGAAAGATGGCTCAATAGTAGTCGCAGTATGCATATTATGTATTGCCATTCTGCTGTATTACTTTCTGGGAAAAGTGCACAGACAGAGAACCAGAGAACCAGAGAAACAGAAAACCAGAGAAACAGACTGACAAACCATTTCTATAAAGTAGCATCCGCTACTTAATAATATTGCACACCACGTTGTAATTTTGTTTTATGTTGTATGATAGCTTTTTCATATACTCAATTTCTATGTTAAAAGAGCAGGTGGATTTTGACGAAACGCCGACAGGGAATAGCAATGAGTGGAAGTGTAATCGAAAGAGACAATTTGTTCTAGTTGCAGCAGTTGTACTAGTAATTGTTCTTGCTTGTACCGTTGCCTTATATCTGACCCTACAAAAAACAGGTATTGTTCTCGGTTTCTTTAATTATTTCTTTCAAACTAGCGTACCAGTTCAAACACTGTGCGATTTTTATATTCCATGGTCCATAACCGTATATTCCATTTCTAAATACAATCTTTTACGTTTGGTTTTCATAAACTGCGTATTACATCTTTGTTCTATCGATGTGCTAGTGCGCCATGTCTACTTAATATTTCATGTTTTATTTCTCAATTTAATAGTACTTCAAGTTTATGAAATTAAAAAAAATTATTTAATTTTCATGATGCAACTTTAAAACATCAGATTGTTTTATAAAATATATTATTTACACATTGATCTTCCCAAGTTAAATAACAGGTTAAAACTTAATTTGACTAACTGTAAATTAATTTTCACGCGACGTCATAGGAAATAAACACAATAATAATCACATCAGGAGAGAAAAATTGTTAAAATATCTTCATGAAGTGTCTGAATCGAAACGATATATTTCTGGAGTATCGTGTGGCTACCCTATAAACCCTAAACTTCAAAATGTTTCCAAAATAACCAAAGTATTTCCAGGCATAATAACTACTTCACTTCCAAGAAATACTGCAAATAGCACTGAATGGAAGTCATTTATTGAAGATTTGGTTTTTACATGGAACAATCACCATTTGGTTCATATCTACTGGTGGGCTAATAACCCATACGGCACTTCCATGATGTGGGATAGTACCACTATAGAGGAAAAATGGAATGAGCTGATGACTGAGGGTAGTTTCTTAAACACGAAGTGGATGGAGCAACTAGACTTCGTTGCTCCATATTTGCTGAAATTACAAACTGCAGGGGTTGTTCCATTTTTGGACATTCTCCCAAAAATAAATCAAAACCGTTTACCTTCAATATGGACTGGACGTCCTGGAGTAAACGGAAGTGCAAAGCTGTATAAAATGACTCAAGATTACTTGAAAGAAAAACACAACTATATTTCTGTAATATGGGCTTTGTCTGTAAGAAATAAAGAACCTATAAGTGACATTGAGAAATATTGGCCAGGAGATGATTACGTCGATGTTGTGTCCGTGTATATGATTAGGGAGAGAGGACTCACAACAAACGAGTATCAGGAATTAGTAAATTTCGTTGGAGACAAACCCATGTCAATGGAATCCAGGGTTTATGTTCCTTCTACTCAACTCTTAACAGCCCAACCCAGGTGGACGTGGTATAATGTTGAAGACTACTCCTTAAACAATAGCTACAATGCTAAACGTAAAGTAAGGGCAACGTTTAATTCAATCTCTGTCAATAACGCAGGACACATTACGTATTTTGATGATATAAACTGGAGTGCTATCATGAGTCTACTCCACATGCCACCATTGATTACTATTTCGTAGGCAGCGATGAATTTTTTGAAAAAAAGGTAACTTTACTACTACAGAGTCTTATTAAAGCTCTTTCTCCGTACAACGTAGTTCAAGATGACTTGTATATAACAACATTCTTTTTATGTAGTCATCAAATTAGAATATTATTATCTTAACGATGTGACTTGGGAAAATAATAAATGAAGGTCATTGTCATTTACAATCGAATGTTGAATTTCGTTTTAATTATTTTTGGCAACATGTTGCAGTTTTAATCCTAATTCATACCTATGCAATTCAAAAATAACAAACTATGCAGTGCTTTGTATATTAGAATTCTACCTTTTATTCTAATGGTGATAGCATATGATGGGATTTCATAGTTTTCATAGAATGAAGGTATCGGCTTTCCTTTAGTGTTTAGTGTTTAGCAATATTATATTACTGAATTCAGTACTTTTGGAGAGATGTCTATTTTAATTAACCTGTTTATGACGATTCTAAAAATATCCCCAACTTACCTGATTTAGGACTGTATTTTCTAAAATGTGAAAAACGCTGGCCAACGTCCCCAAATCGGGGATAAATGTTTACTGGTTTTCCTACTCCCTCAATGTATAATGATTTTGTTTTTCGCCTGTGTAAAATCAGGATTGCATTTTGAATATGGGGACATATACATGATAGTTGTGTAGAATGTTATGGGTTATCCCAGCCCTGTTAATAATCTCCTGATTGTGTTGTACCATCCTTTGTTTTGGTTTTGTTTAGGTCGTAATAATTGTTTTGATTTTCTTCAAATTACCTTCACAATAGTGTTAAATTCAACACAGGACAAACTCAAAAAATTTCATTCCAATCAGTCAGGTGAAACTTTGGATAATTTCACACAAATTTTAACAAATCATTATTAAAAAGTTTGAAAAGTTATCCTTATTTTAACCATCGTAAGCTATATTTCAATGACCTCTATAGGTCAAACGGCCAGGTAACTATTTTGGTGTGCTACTCAGACAAGATCTGCATGTCAAAGGTTACCTGCTTGAAAATTTTGGAGCCAATTTAACCGGTCCTTTACCCAACTAGTTGAGTTGTGGTGTTATACCCACGGAGCTACATTTGTAGTCCCATGTAAATTTCGCGACTACATTTGTAGTCCAATGTATTAAGAGCCTGACTACATTTGTAGTCAGGCCTGACTACAAATGTAGTCAGGCTCTTAATACATTGGAGAAGAAATTTTTCTTCAGATTTTGAATTTTAAAAAATTCAAATTTTGATTTACAGACTTGAAAGAAACGGTAGAAGATAACTGAATAGTTTTGTGACAAATACAAAAAATCCCAAGTTACCTAGTTGAAGGGAACATGGATTAATTTTAATACAAAGTTGAAAAACTACAAATGTAGTAGGTTGGGTAAAGGACGAGTTAACCGAGGGCACACATACCATCTTGACTGTGCCTCCTTATTACAATTTTGCCGTTTTCTTGCGGAGGCAATGAAGTATTTATAATTGGAAGCCCCATGAATGTATTACACTTTACATTGTATTATTGTAACAATTGATATTGTTTTCTTGTATTCATTTGAGCTTCATGCATTCTACGGATGTAAGATTTTGACATATACATCCTGTTGTTTGCTAAGTGTTTTGCGATTGTCGTTCCAAATATTAGAGTCCTATATTCAAAATAAAGTCAGTATAAGGTACAATAAGATTTGGTTATAATTGTTTCAATCGTGGATAGATCCATTTCATATTCTTCATATTCAAACCTATCGCACATTTTACATTTTGTCTCATGTTGTAATTTATTTCGACAGTTTGGAAGCTTTTTCGAAAATTCTAAACCCTGTCATAAAATACAGAAAAAAATTCTGCAGCGTATCTGAGGCGAGTTTTTGGAAATTGTTTCTTATCATTATGAGAAACAATTACCACCATGTCATTTCTCACAAAAATATAAAGGAACAGTAAAATTTCCAATTTTGAATTTTAAATAAGCTATATAAAACTGTCTAGCTTAAATAAATAGTTGAGACTTTATACCTTGGAGATATTGTTAAAAGATATTATTTTGCTTGTCACAAGGATTTACAATTTTTGAAATGGCTAAAAATTTTGTGGATGTAGGAATCGAACCTACTCACACCAATTGCCGGTTAGTGCTTGCACCTCTCAACCACACACTCCACAGTAACAAAGATTGGAGAATATTTTAGCCATTTATCTGTAGTACCATAGTAGCCAGCCAAATTACTTGGATTCAGACTACTTATCATCTACTGTTTAATTGTCTCTAACAGAAAGCTATCTGTAATTTTTATTAAATAAATAGTTGAGACTTTATACCTTGGAGATATTGTCAAGCATATATTGTTAAGATACTGTCTAGCTTGTTATACTAAAAATCATTTTAGTGTACATTGACCTGTAACCTCGCTTTCATCTCTAGAAAAACTTCTTTGAACATTTAAATTTCTCTTAATACAAAACTGACTTTATAATGTGCAAAAAATGAGCGACGCGAAGTCACGATTTATCTGTACTATACCATATGTATTATGTTGCGTTAGGTATATAATACTATTATCAGTTTGGCTTTTACTTTATAATAAGGCAGACAAATATTTACTCAATATCACTGACAATGCTATAGTGTTGTGAATATTGATATCCGTTACCAGGGCCGTATCCCGTTCAAACATTGGGGAGGGGCGACTAGAGAAAACTTTGGATATATGTCAATTTTTCGGGCAGCAAAATTGGAATCAAATTCTGTATGAAATGTAGCAAATGCGCGTAAAGGCTTAGCAAATTCGGCATTTTGTACAATTTTAGGTCAAAATCAATGAAAAGTACAATAAAAAAGCCAAAACCACTCATATCGCGAACAAATTTACAATTTTTTGCTTTTTGGGGATTTTGTGAGAAATCTGCATTTTTGCTTGTGTGTAATCCAATAGAGTAATAGAGAGAGGGTTCAAGTACGCGCACCCCTCCCCCCCTGTTGCGACACTGCCCGTTCATTGTATACATTCATGAATGATTAATGTCTACGGATGTATGACTTCGGGATAATATCCTGTTGATGGCTTGAGTGTTTTGCAAATCAGTTTTATCACTCAAAATGTCTCGGTTCATTATTCACAAATAAAGTTACTACAATATTAAAGCCATTTTCCATTGAATAGTAATGATATTTCAATTGCATCATTAAAATCTGAACAAGTTTTATTTTTCTCTCTTTTGATTCCAACAAATTGCATTTAAAGAATATATTGTCTTGTAAATAGTTTTACTAAAAATTAATACGAAATTCAAGTGCATTAAGTGGATAAGTCTAACAATTCATTATTAAACAATTAATTGTTATTTTATTTGCACATTCGGTTGTGAAAAGCGATTAATAATGGATATGACGGAAGTAAGCTACCGTGAAATGAATTCCGAAAATGGTAAATAATTTATTAAATACTAATATTGCAAACCACGTTGTAAATCTTTATCCCGTATGATAGCTTTCTCATATACTTAATTTCTAAAAGACCAGGTGCATTTTGACGTATCTCCGAGAGAGAGTATCAATGAGTCAATGTGTAATCGAAAGAGACAAACTATTCTAGTCTCAGCAGTTGTACTAGTAATTGTTCTTGCTTGCACCGTCGTATTATGTCTGACCCTACTAAAAACAGGTATTGTTCTCGATTTCTTTGATTATTTCTTTTAAATTAACCCAACAGTTCAACACCCATTGCGATATATTATGCGATTTTCATCTCCTAAATTAGTGTTTAGATATTACAAAGTTTAAAGTAGTTTCAAAGTTTAGGAAAACCAAACATGAACATTTTCACTTACGAATGGAACTGTTTTCAAAAAAGATATCCCTTAATGCAAATGTTGAAGAGGGCATGCACTTTATTCGTCATCATTCATAAATGTAAAGTTCAACACAACGTGACTGATTGATTCGAAGTTGTTTAAATGTGACAGCACATTCATCAATATTCCCTTACTATATTAAATAAAATGTTTTACGTTCGGTTTTCATCAACTACGTACTACATCTTTGTTCTATCGAACTGCAAGTCCGCCAAGTCTACTTATTATTTGATTTTAAACCTCAAATAAATTGTACTGCACGTTTATGAAACAAAAAAATCAATTCAATTTTTGTGACGCAACTTAAGAACATCATCCTGTTTAATCAAATATATTTATTGCATATTGCTATGCCCAAGTTAAATAACAGGTTAAATCCTTGTTCGAGTAACTATAAAATTGTTTTCATGCGCAGGACACAGCGACAGGATCGAAACTAATATCAGTCACAATAGGAAAGAAAAATTGTTAAACTATCTTCATGAAGTGTCCGACTCCAAACGATACATTTCTGGAATATTATGTGGCTACAATATATACTCTAAGCTTCAAAATGTTTCGAAAATAACCAAAGTATTGCCGGGCGTAGTAAGTATTTCACTTCCAAAAAATACCGCAAATAGCACCGAATGGAAATCATTGATTGAAGAGGTGATTTTTGTATGGAACAAACACCATTTGGTTGAAATATTTTGGTGGAATTCTAGTCCGCTTTACGACATGGACATTTTTAAGTTTACACACGGCAATGAAGTGGAAAAAGAGGAAAAATGGAATGAGCTGATACTTGAGGGAAGTATTTTAAACACTAAGTGGAAAGATCAGCTAGACTTCGTCGCTCCATATTTGCACACATTGATAAATGCAGGGGTTGTTCCAATACTGGACATTCTTCCAGCAATAAATTTCCCTATCCCTTTTTCTATATGGACTTGTCGTCCTGGAGTGAACGGAAGTGTAATGATGTATAAAATGACTCAAGATTACTTGAAACAAAAACATAACATTATTTCTGTTATATGGACTTGGTCTTTATACCCCTCCAAGTGGGCCCCTTTAAAGGAATATTGGCCTGGAGGTAATTATGTCGATGTTGTGTCTTTGTATATGAAATATGTGACATGGGAAGTCACAGACGAATATCAGGAATTAGTAGATTTAGCTGGGGACAGACCCATGTCAATGGAATTCATATTTAATGTTCCCTCTACTCAAGTCTTGACAGCCCAACCACGTTGGACCTGGTTCACTGCTCTATTTTTTAATAACGTTAAATATTCTGTAAATGAAGTACAGCCAACATTTAATTCAATCTCAGCCATTAACGGAGGAAACATTACGTACTTCGGCAATACAAACTGAAGTGTGATTATGAGTCTACATAACAACATTCGTTTATATGTAAATCGTTCACAAATGTGAATACTACGGAAGGGTTACCTTTTATTACATATTTTTTTAAATTGAAATAAATGAATTATTAGCATTGTTTTATTTTAAATGTATTACAATAATTTCTAGAATGTCAATAATTTAAAATATGTGGCTTTTGAAAATACATTTGTGAGGAAGATAGTCGCATCGAAGAATATAATTGCGGTATATCTTACGTTTTTCGAGTGAGTAGGCGTATAATAATGGATCTATTGGGTTCTCTGTGTGATTAATCAATTTACCGGCAATCAGTTCGACTATTATATGCCCCGACTCACTCGTAAAGCTGTAGGACGGTTCTTGTGTTTTGTATATTATATTACTTTATAATTATATTTTATTTTGTCAAATCACAATAAACATTTGAAGCCTATAAGGCTGAATTAATTTATTTATTCAAGCTGTGGCTATTTCGCATCAAAATTAACCCAAAATGCTGGAAAGCGCGAAAATGTTAGCGAATTTTTGTGCATACCAATATTGGGCAAAACAAGCTGTTTTTTTAGAATTTCAATGGGGGAGGGGAATGTCCCTTTGTGTCATTGGTATGTCTCGCCACTGTTTGACTATATTTCTTTATATTTTCCTTGTTCTTCTGCTATTTTCATTCAAACATTATTCGACTTTGGCATATCAGTTCACCACACCGGTGACCGTACATCACAGCTCGGTGCACATCACAGCTCGCAGATTTTACAGCCCGAGTACACCACAGCTCGCGATTTTACAGCTCGCCGACTTTACAGCTCCACCCTTTGTTTTAAAGTCTTATGAAATGTTGTGGTGTATTGTACACCCCACTCAACTCTAACTTACCACAGACCTCTTTGCATCCTTTCGCACTAAAGAAATATTTATCCCAAAAATCTCATATTTACACTCATTACCTCAATAACGTCTATTTCTTTATACCGAAACGAAAGAAATATTGTATTTTACACTCGTTCGGTAAATGATGTGGATTACTAAATTATTATGTTGTAAATGTGCAACGAATTAGAGAATTGATTGAATAGAGTACTCATTATAAGATTTACTACTACTGCATACTGCATAATACATATCGTGACTCTAATTCTCTCTTCGCTTAACTCAAAAACTCGATGGCGCGCCAAAGTCACTATCTCAAAAATTTGGCTTTACGCGTTTGGCACTATTTATTTCATTTCACTGGAGTTACGCATAAGGCACTAACTCATTTTTATCAATTGTTCAGGAGAGCACAAAAGAGCAAACATAACAAAATAATAGAGTTAATTCAATTTCCTTTATTTTAAAAGGCACATCATACAATTAATTATGAGTACAAATAATTGTATTACTCTCAATGAACAATTAAATCATAATATTCATGGTACTGAGCAGGAATATACAATTTTAACTCTTGAAGATCCTTCCGTTTGTCCGCATTTATAGGCAAGGGACATTCAAAACATTTAGGGTAATCTTCAATGTTGCTTCTTATGTTTTTTACTTTTCTTGGCAAACTCGTCCATTCATCATCATAATTTAGTTTATAATCTATTCGTCCCGATGGCAAATATTTCAAACATCTTATGTCAGTAACCGTGGGGTCACCTTTTTTGCTTCCCGGTCGTATTGACTTATAAAACTGAAGATGCTCCTTAGTGAAATCCGTAAAAAAATCATACGAGAGTGATACAGTTTCATATGGAAATGGAATTTTTCTAGCTGACTGACTGAGACGGACGAAATCCATTGGTATATAAATTTCTTTGTTCGTGAGCTCTGTCTCAATGCAACTGTGTACTGAATCAACCTCCATCTGACTATGCCCTTTTTCGAGGAATTTTTGATATATAATTTTACCGGTATTAATGGAATGTAACAATAGAGCCGTGGACATCATGGTGTTTCTGTTTTGGTACACACATCCGTCACTGTATAAAATTAATGGGAGGTCATCGTCATATCGCTCAAGAAAATTGAGAACACAGCTGGCGAATGTCGAAGATTGTAAATCCCCTTGAGTTTCATTCCACCAGTAATTCTTGGCAGCACGTTTCGTCAAATCAAAAAGGGTAAAATTATGTGTACATAGTTTACGTTTCCAATAAAATGCATTAGCCTTTAAATTTGGTGCAAGTTTTACTGACTGCACGTCCATTGTAATAGCATGGCAAAGACTATTTTTCGAATCGTTTTTATCGGACACTTTTGCATCACGGGCCAAGTTTTTCTTTAAAATGTGTAAATTCCAAGATTCTTCTGTTATCTGCTTTACCTTAAAACTGGAACAAGTATCACATTGGTCATTTTTAGGATGAAATATAACGATATTCATATCTGAAAACATGTTGTCGAACGTGCATTGAGAAAGTGATTTTTTTTGTTTCAGTACACACTGCTCTTTATAGAAGTGGTACAATTCTCTTTTTGATTTAAAGGTAGGTTCCAGATACAGCTTTTTACTTTTCTTTCTGCAATAATGTGAGGGCAACTTTGGTAAACTTTGCAAGAACTCTTTAAGATGTTCATTACTTTCTCGGCGGGATGCGGAAACATTTTTTGGGAGAACAAATGATCTGTAAGATTTAGTTTTCCTGGTTTGCTGTTCACCTCGATGTGTCAACCAATACTGGACTTGCTTCTGTTTAATGTTTAACGTAGACAAAAACATTTTTTGGCAAACTTGTTTTTTTTCATTGTCTAATTTTAAATAATAGACATAAGACCATGATCTTCTAGATTTATCCAAAATTGTTTTTTGTTTTGTTTCCACGTGGTCTACAAGTGAGGTGACATAAATTCTTTTCTGTGTCCAGTCCATATTGCTCCAATAATTACTAAATAAATTTGCTCTTGCTTCAGTATTAAACAATTGACAGTCTCTCTTTTCTGATTTTATACAAAATTTTGAAGTACATGTAGGTTCTCTGTTCATCTCTGTTCATCTCGTACGTTTGCAGCTATACAATTAAACAGATCATGATAATTAAATTATTAATTAGATGTCCGTTGCATATCTAAAACAATTAATCTAGATATTAAAATTATAATTATTCACTCTTAATTTTGTCATTATACCGGCTATTCGTGAAGAAATCCCCACAGCTGCCGACAATTCATCTACAGAAAATGCATTTTCGTCATTTGAAAAATCTGACATTGTAAATTTTTATTAATGACGACTGTTCTTAAAAACGATGATATAATGTTCCTTACTAAATGCCATAGTTGTTTAAAAGACTATGATTTGTAACAGCTTATTTCAGGTTACAAGAAAGGAACAGATTCTCAATATATTTTTGACAATTAATATTGGAGCCAATGCTACTCGTAACTGGCTATAAATTTGTCAACATATCAAGAAAAACGCGCTCTTTCGAATGGGACTAAAATCTCATTTTAGCCAAAAAATGAGTTAGTGCCTTATGCGTAACTCCAGTGAAATGAGATAGTGCCAAACGCGTAAAGCTATATGTTTGAGATAGTGCCTTGGGCGCGCCATCGAGTTTTTGAGTTAAGCGAAGAGAGAATTAGGGTCACGATATACCTACTATACTAATCCATACTGTACATAATACCAAAAACACATTAACATATCATTTAATATTATGAAAGCAATGTACCTACCTACTACTTATGAGCAGGGCCGTAGCCACTAAGGGTGCTGAGGGTGCTTAAGCACCCCCCAGATTATTGTGGCTTACACTAGATATTA
>JAQFYB010004906.1:0-15133 GCA_034694085.1 Pogonognathellus longicornis
TTTTTCACGCGGCCTGTGCAGTGAAAATTTCGCAAATGAATTTCATTTCGCTCTGCATCAAACTGAGTACTAGGCTTAAACCTCGAATCATATGATACACTGATACAGTGTTAACAAATGAGGATCTATGTATTTTATACACTGCTTAAGCTTCAAAATTAGTGACAGATTACGTAATAAACTCCCATCCTGTACCTTTCGGACCTCCAATTTCAATTTCACAGTACAGTTCTCGTTCTGTGATGTCGCAAATGCCCAAAATTCTAAACTGATAGTCATACAGAGATAGAGATACAAAATATAGAGGCTATGCCTCTTAAACTTGAGAGTAATTGAAGATGATATTCAACTGATTAAAATGGTGGACTGCTTGACGCACCTTTCAGGTAAGTTCATTGGATTTCATGTGGAGTGAATGTGTTTAACTGAGAGACACAAACTGTTTGCTTTAAACGCCCAACTACAAGTGAAAGATGAAGTGGGACTGTGATGGTTAGATGGATAGGATTTTAATTATGTTCTCGGTTCATGTAGAATTACATTATTACTACACGTTTATTTGCATTATGAGCTAATAGTACTTTCAACTTTTCTATTTATTAGCTTTGTCAGAGCACTAAAATTCCTTAACAGGAATATCATTACGTTAAACGTTAACTTTGCAAACAACGATACTGAAAAGTTGTTGAGGTTGAGGTTGAGGAAGGAGAGGCTGAGACTGACAGCTCACCTGCTCCCGTTCAAATTCCTGAAACTCTTCTTAAATTGCGAAGAGCAATGATGTAACATGTAACACACAGTATAACACTGTAAATAAGTTTATGATGTATATACATGCCTAGGTATACCTATAGAGTCATAGGTGTTGTTGTAGTGTGATATACACAAAGACACTAGAGGTAATCATGTTCGTCTTTTATTTTTTATTTCAAATCATTTAGCAAATATACAAGTATGTGAGTGAACAGTACGAGAATTGTTAGACGCAGTAGCAATAACTTGTTTGTGAGTAATTCTACAATTTCCTTCACAAAAACCCACCCGATGAGCTTTCGTTTTTTAATTGCAACGCTACAGTCTGTAGTCAACGTTTCACCATTTTCCCTCACCGAGTTTTTTTGGATAGACAGACAGATTGGATGAGTATAATAAATTCGTATCGGTTCAGCCTTAATGCGTAATTGGAGATGGAGCCGAGAGATGAAAAGATATGCAATGTTGTGAAATACGATATAATATACGCATAATATCTTTACAGAATAGGACGAATTATAATGACGAATTAATTGACAAACATTGTCTTACATAGCCCCTTTCTTACATATATTCAGCCTATCCGTAAAATTCGATGTCTAAAACCTAAGGAAAAAATATGTACAGATGCATTTGCATTTAAATGGAGATGATAATTGAAATGCCCCAACTGTTAAAAAATCTTAAACACACTGCAGTATAAAATTGATAGAAAACTAATCAGCTGGCTCGGTAAAACTATAGGGCAGGCGAAATGAATAGTACAATTACACTATCACCTTAACATAGTGGTTTGGACTCTTTAGAGCCTCAGTACAGCAACACAGTCGTGTAGTAATGAAAAGGAACAAGGTTGTAAAACTCATCATTATGAGGTACTATCATTATATGAAACTGATATCGCTCTGTTTTGTAAACAGCTATGTAATACTGGGCCAATGACTTTGCGATTTGAGGGAAATGGTTGGTGTTTGGTGTGCTGTTTAGATTTATTGAAATAAACTAGATGGATTAACTTTGATGTTTAAGATACATTAGACAGAGACCGGGCTGAAGCCCTCAATTTTTTAAGAAAAGAAGTCAACGAATTATACTAGAATTGCAATTAATTCCTTTCCTGCAAAAACAGGAAAAACATTTGCAAGGTCAACCTATAACATTTTGCGTGAATTGTTAAAATGACTATAGAATTAAAGTAATTGCCTATCCCGGTGTGGTCGACTAATGTATGTCTTTGCTATTGTCAATTTGCTTTTCATTAAACGGGTCAAACTATTATTCCTGCAGTGTAAGTGCTTAGGTAAATAAATAGGTACATATACAGAAAAGCATTTATAAATGAAAGGTATGATGCAACCCTTGAATCTTCTAAGAATTTTACAAATTTCTTGTAGAAGTAGTTGAACAATTTGACGAATAATGATCCAGAAAAAAATTCCTCATCGATTTACAGATGTTTCTACATTACATTTCGTTCAAACTGTCTTCAATTGTTGTTTTATAAATACAATTTAATTTTTGATGCAATTACTTATAACAAAGTTTTTCCATTTGAGCTATCATTTTACCAACGTACATAAACAAGAGGAATTTAGAGAGACAAAGTGCAAACAAGTAAAAATGCGAACAATGAAATGTGCATGCATGGTACAACATAAGGAGTACAGTGTGCAATAATATGCAAATGATGATACTATTGGGTGGCAGTTGGCAAATTGTTTTCGATTGAAATGCACACTTCTACCTGAAAAACAAATTGCGTTGCAAAGTGTAGAAAAATGCCAATGTACATGGGACTGAAGGCAGAATGAAGCAAATAAATGACTTGACTATTCACGGAAAGCACATCCCGACCAGTTTGAGTGAACGTGTAAACGCTTAGTGAAAATGACAGTGTGATTCTAAGACAATAACATGCCATGAGTAAAATAAGTTAAATGAACACCATTTAGTTGTCATTAGATTGATAGCTACACGTTCGTTGTTCACATCTACTCCACTATAAAACCATCTCCACCTTCATTATTTATCCACACCATCATCATCATCAGTTAGAATAGAATAATAATATCATTCCAGAGCAACAGCAATTTATTAAAGTATAGTTTCAGCTGCCTGGAGTGCATTTGCTTGTGATTCACCAAAAAAGGCGAGCAAACCATGATATTAAATACTTCTCCAATGATATTAATGTTGTGTACCACCTTACATTGTACCTTGTGTGTGAACTGCTGTGACCATTCATCCTTTTTCAGTCTTTATATGTGACCTGTGTGTTTTTACTTAAGAAAAAATTCATACTACGAATTACGTCAATATGTAATAAATGGCGAATCAACGAATAATGGTCCCCATGATGCCATACAGATATAAATTGTCAATAACCCTCGGCCTGAGTCTGAGCCATCATTGCTTTTTTTAAAACAAATCTGCTGCATTGCTGCAATAGCTGGATGTCATGTTTTATCCGCAACGCAAGTGGAGTGAATGTTTCTTTACTTCCAAAGATCACCCACGATTCAAAGCTGAAAGAAATCTTTGTAGAACACAGAATTGCAAAGATCAAGAAAAATATTGGCATTTGAAAAACTTTTCCAAGCTGACGGACTGCTAACTATAAACGTTGTTGTTGTCTTAAGACTGCACCTCTTTTATGTTGGATGACCATGTTTTAGTCATGGACATTATTATGTAACCTTATAAATATAGTGGTGTTGCGCATTACTATAATTGTGTTTACTGTGTATCTGTATTTTATTAACTCTGGAGCCACAACAATTACTGTAACATAAATGTAGTTGAACTGACGTCTGCGGGTGAATATCTTAATGACAGTTGGATAAAAATTGAAGGTACCTAAGCAAATGAACAATGGAGAATAAACAAGTGTTTTGTATTTGCACTTTTAACAAAGGCCAAGGTAATTCCTACGTACAACGTAAATGAGATTTATATTAGTGTTGACACAATGCTAGGTAGATTTGCGTGTGTACTACTGCTACATCAGATATTAAAGTTTTGTAGATGAGAGCATTGGATTAAGGTATTTATTATTTTTGTTGTGTAGTGTGTCTACCTACAGCCTGGCTCTACCACAGAGTAAAAGCTGACGAATTCATGTTTTGTAGTGTCATGACTCTTATTCTCTTCGTCTCTCGCTCAATTAGCATAAAGAAAAATTGAAAGTTATGGGTGAATGTACATAATTCTGTCATTAGACTGGAAAATCAACAATAAAGCTCAATGTAAGCTGAACGGAGGATGGACGGAGCTCAAGTCGTGTCCAAAATGCTAAATCTCTCTCAGAAGATGAACATGGGATTACATTTGCAATATTTACAATTACAACAGCAACCTTCATTCTACAAACGTCTAACCACCCAAAGCTCTCGCTGCTTTTTTTTCAAAGTGAATCTTCCATCAAAGTTGACAGCTCGATCATTCATTTATTTCATTCTCGTGATCTCGTCACGTCGTCGGAGCCATTTCTCTGTAAGACCAATCCTCGCATAAAATAACTATCAACCAGCGAAAGTGAAGATACTCTTATTAACGACTTCAGCTTACTTAGTAGGTACATCCAGAATTGCATGATCCAACTCTCTGTAAACACTAATGAATGGCTAGTGAACACGTAATATTTCACTACCTACTCATATAAATACATAGCATCTCTCGTACACATCTATGCCAATTCAACCAATATATCTTTTCACATTGGCAAAAATTATTCGCCAATTTGTCGTTTATTACTTTTTGTAGTCACAGGTTTGCAATAATAAATAGCTTTCAATTCAATTACTCAACTATTTATGTTGATTTTTCAATAGAATCATTACATCCAACTAATTTTTCACCGTATTTGTTTATATACATATTCATAGTCAAGTATTTTTGCATAACAAAAAACTCAAAAAATTGAGACACAGTTTACGGATTCGCATTACATGAATCTTACTCGATTTACATAAGATGTAACACTGCAATTTTTCTTGTTTTGGTTATAAACTTGTCATTATTGTTAATTCTTTAATTTTCTTGTCAATTTATGAAGGAGGAAAACAGGTATACAGTTTGGTAGTATTACTAGAAATTGCTAGAAATTGCTTGTACTGTATAGTATTGATTTCCTATAACACATAATCCACTTACATTACGGTAAGATGTATAGATCCAAAGATTGGTATCATTTATTTAGCGTGTCAAGAAAAAATATTGAGCTTACGGATTATAAAAACCCTATTTACCACACTGTGGGTATAATTTTGCTTTTTAAATGTATTGTTGCACATTTCATATTGAAAAAATGTTTTTAAATTGGCAAGGACAGAGGAAAAGTGGTTGAAGTTGTTGATATATCGTGTGTAGTACTCGTAGTATGAACTTATTGCCTGGTAGTTGTATAAGTATATACAGTTTGTTGAGGTTGGGTTTGAAAAGCGTTTAAGATCGGGTCTAGGCATTTGCCGTTCCTTTCATTCCGTTCTCTCTGACACTAACTGAATGGAAAATGGTTCAAGTTTTCAATTCAGCATGGTCTTATCCTTTGCAGATCAAGAGTGAGACAGAAAACTGGTTTGGCTCCTAAAGTTTTAATGCATCACGTAATAAATATAATAAGGACTGTGTAGCTGCGATTTGAACGAAGGGTAATGGATTTGCACACAATGTATGGATACATCAAGAGTCTGCCCACTCCACTCTAGATCTTGATGTTACCAGATATTACGTCTCTAGGTACTCCGCGTTCGATTTCCACTGCATAGTTTTTACAGGAAGACCTGATCTGGACATGCGGTTTAGGTTTAGGTATCATGCTTCATACCGACTACTTCATGCCAATAAACAAGACGACCCACTGTCAAAAATGCAGTAAAGTCGAAAAGACAATCGTTTTGCCACAATATGCAAAATATTATTCTTGTAAAATTGGCCATTAGGTGCATACAAGCTGCATAACAAAGTAGACAGAAAGATCAAACTCATGTAAGGAAAACGATTTACATTTACATGGATAGTAAATTCAATCTTAGAAAACAATCAGGCATGTCCTAGCTGTCAGCGTAAAACATTTGCGGAATTTCTATCCAAACAAAACTATAAAAACTGCTGGCGACTTGTATCAAAAATGAACATTGGTATAAATGCCATCAAAATATCATCAAACAAACATCAAATGTGAAAATTTAGAAAAATTTTATAATATTATGTGTGTAGTAAATTCTCCAGCAATAAATTGGATTCCCCTAACCAAACTCAATTTAAACAAGTATGCACACTATGCACACTTTTAACTTACAGCAAGAGAGAAAGACGCATATAAGTTGCTTGCCATTATATTTGTCGCAGACCTCCTAGCCTCTTACTAACTAGGTATTAGGTATACAGCAAAAACGTATTCTCCCATACTAATGTTCTCATTTTGAATACATCGTTTTCTCGAAATAATATAAGATGGAAAAATGGTAAATGCAAAAAGTAGTTACAAAAGCGAAATTAGATACTCCTTGACTTACATATGACCCGTATTCATGACTTGAATCGACCGTGCCGTTAATTCAATTCAGTTGTAAGAAAAAATGTTCGTTTATGTATTAATTAAGCAGTTAGATACTCTCGACGGGGATCTGAAAATGGTTATGTTATGATGATGGTTAATGGAAGGCTAATGCTAAAGGCAGTAAGGCAAGCAGAACTCACAGAAAATAAGAATGTAGGTACACAATAATATTATTGCACACAACAACATAACTGTTGTTTTGCTATATACTACGTAATATTCTTTGTCATTTATAACCAAGGAATGCTTTAAACGTTTTCTTATACTGAACATGGTGAAACTGAGCCCATGATTTACACAAAATAATGTTTTAAACATTACACACTCTCTACGACATTAGCATTCCGACAAGACTCTAATAAAATAAATTACATGCTACGCAGAGCTACTAGTACTTGTACTTGCTATTATTATGGCTGAACATTATGTACACAAGCTATTGCAACAATAAAAGAAATAAGTTCTTAGAGCAGAATTCTAAACAAACAAATCTGCAGAATAGAAGTTGTAAAGTGGAAAGTGAACTAACTGCGTATATCGCTATCTTAAAATCTACAACTTTATACCTGCACAATTGCTACCTCTCTTCAGGTATTTGTTTGAACTCAATCAGGATCAGCCACTACATTTCATTTCATTTGTCAAACTGTCGGTATTCACAATCCTCACTCAATGGATTGACCGGTTGTTTATCCTTCTTCCTCTATCATCAAACCAAATAGATAGGTATGCAAACAAAAATCAAAATTACAATAATAACGTGCATCAAAGCTACTAGAAGGAAATGCACACATAGGTAGTTAGGTAGCCACATTTTAAAAACACAAATACACGTACTTCATTTCACGAAGCAATACCTTAGACAATCCTTAACAATATTACAAATTATAAATTGTAACCCTTATTATGCGATTAAACGCAAATTAGTTGTATTGTACTTATTGATTACGACCATGATTGCCGCAACTTTGCCTTACGTAGTTTGTATAAAGCCAAATGTAAATGAATTATTCTTTTTTATTTCAACAATCTGCTTCAATCCCAATGTTTTAAACATCATGTTTGTTCAATTAGTTGTATGTATTTACAAAACTAAATCATTGGTACAGTATTACCTACTTTGAAATAAACGTTTGTACATAACTGAACTTATTTCATTGTAAGTTAAAGCACTGAAAGTGACGATTGTTTATAAGGGCAATGACAATAAATTTTATTTTTTTGCTTACGATTTTACACAGCGACAATGAAATCAAAGTATGAAACTGGTAATAGTAAATTCCTTACTAACCTGCTGCTGCTGAAACAATTGTTTGCAAACACTAAATACAAAGTACCGACCTAATGAATTAATGAAAATACTGTAAAACCCAAACATATTATCCGATGCTATTATCTCATGTATAATATGAAACAACTGTACCTACTTCATTATGTATGTCTCTAGAAGAACACAACTCTGAATCATTCAGAAGCTGTATTTGTATCAATAGTAGAAACTGTTCAATAAATATTTAGTTTGTTGGACATAGCCAATTAGATGTAGAAATTGCTAGACTGGATTTCATAATGGGTGGATGACATGCACTTACACAAAATTAATGGTCATTAACACCATAACGCTCTCAGGATGTATACGCATAATTCAGTTAGTAAAAAATGTAACCTACATGATTTATTTGGCCTGCAGTTGCATTGTTGAGTGAGTTAGTACACAAGATGAATATCAGCAACCAGAAAAACGGCTGTAGATTCAACACGAAGATTTGCATTAACCATGCACAAAAGACCAAGGCCATGTAATGTGTACAGAGAGAGAGTGTGCATCAGTGAGTGCATTAGGTACAGTAATTTTTAGGCGTTTACAGGGTTTACTTCAGTTTGTTGAGACACCTTGGCGAAATGGAGAATGTCAAGGGCCGTTATTGCAAACATGTTGCCAATGAAATAATTGTTTGCGTATGCAATAGTGAACATCGAAACGGTTATTTGTGTGTTGTTTTGTATGTTAAATCAAAAATGTGCTCCTCACTTACTACCTACATCACAAATACGGACACGGACTAGACGAGACACAATATGATAATGTGTACAATACACAACAGACTCACAAGGCAGGGCAGAATAGTAATTCCTTGTTGATGAGCGTCTCAACTGTTTTCAAGACGTAGTGCACAGCATATTAAGCTAAGCACACACCAAAGTACTAGTTGACAACAATAATTCAACGTAAATACTAATAGTGCACTAAGAAGAAGGAGAATATGATTATGTAAATGGAGAACATGTAATGTAAATGTAATAGTGAAGGGAGAAAGAGAAGACTTGATTTTGAAGGTAGAGAATGCGTCATTGTCAATGTCAGTGGCAGTGTGTGATGTAGTGTGGCATAATAATATTTTCTGTTTTTGTCCCATCCGGTATTCATAGTTCAATTCCACCAACAACGGGACTCGCCGCTTTTTTACTTAGGTGCTTAGTGCTTACTAATAGTAACACAAGTAAAATGCACAACAAGATAACAAAAATGTTTTTGAGCTTGTACCAACCGAATGAATGGCAATGACTTTGTGTAAGATGCGGCAGCTTTAACTCTGTTCTCTTTGCAAGCATGAGGTAAGGGTAAGGCTACTATTTACATACAAGGAACATGTCGGATTACAATTCAATCCTATTTTGGAACACTTGCTAACAATTTTGCAGAATTCATTTGCATTTACACTACTTGAACTTAAATAGCAAACATTTCTTACATCTGTGACTTAAACATGGACAGAGGTGAAAAAAATTATCGTTTCATTAAAGTATATTATTTCATTGTGTATATAGTTGCAGCATATTATAAAGTAAAAAATATTAAATTCTGCTTTTCAAACTCCCAAGTTGAGACTATAACTTTTGAAGACGTGTGTAAATGTGGCTGTGAGTTGTTTTTATAAAATGATTTTTATAGTAAAGTATTTTTGACGTTTACAGGTAGTATCCCCAAGGGTTGTTTTTATTCACATTTAAAGTAGCTGTTGAAAAAATGTTTTTCTAAATTGGACGGATGAAAAGTGAGTGCTTTCATTTTGTTAGTGCCTTGTAGAAAGAAAATATGATGGGGTTTGTATTACATCGTGCCTTATCGATTGATCTGTGTCTGGAGTTTGCACATATTTCAGGATTATCACCCTAGGAGGTGTGTGCTCATAGATTGTTTATGCAAATAGATATAGCTGTTCTTGTACTTAGTTTATCATTCCATTTATACTTATACTCGTTATTGCCACTCTGGGACACAAGAAATATAATACAAATCATTCAAGTGCTTGTACATGACACTCCAACTTACAACTAAGCTGCATACAACAATAATTCGCCCACGGAAAACCACCCAACAGTTACCTAATAAGACTAAAATGGTAATTCTCAAATATGGCAAATCTTTACACTTCAAATGACATAATTTAGGGTACACGTGCACATATCAAAGATACACCCATCTTTGATACACAGCTTAGCAGCAATAAAATGGAAACTTAAAGCAAAATTACAAAGAAAAAATCACAAACAATTATTTAACTATTTGTTTTGCTTTTAACAAAATCATCACTTTGTTGGTAATTAGCTCTAACTACAGATTGACAAAATTATATTTTTAACATTTGTGCTTCTACATTTTTATTGTGGATTATTGTTTAAAAATATTTGCACAGTATTTGTGTGATGAATTTCAATGGGATTGCGTAGCTATAGCTTAGGTATGTATGCATTTAGTATAAGGAAATAGTGAGGTCTATAGTAGAAATTCTAGTTCTACATATTGATAGTTGAAACTGACAGTTTCTAGCAGACAGATTTGAAAAAGCATAAAAAGTGTAACCACTTCTTTTGCATACTGAAATAGTAGTCGAGACATTTGGTGTACTCGATATTGTTAACGACGCATTCCTTCCTACACGCAATGTTATGAGATATTTTCACGTAGGCCGTAACTGCTTTTGATACTATGCCTGGTGGATGTAATAAGTATTAATGATAATATTATTCTTGCGTATTCTGTACTGGAAATGATAATAAGCGACTTTGTTGAGTATTCTCACGTTGGAATACATCAACGTGATTTTCCTATCAATCGTACTGCTGCGAAAATTGCAATCCTATTGTAAATTTGAGTAGGAAAAAATCGGGAGTTGATGATACAACTACAATGCAGTGGTTGTTTAATTCTTCGGTTATTCGTAATTCTCAAGTAGTGTGTGTATGTAATTCCTGTAGGACAATCGTATGTCTTATCTAAGAATGGCCAGCGTAACAACGATCTACAAGCTCTCTTCTTCTTTTACTTAAGCCTGTGAATGTGAACCTATTAAGGAGATTGCAGACATCATTATAAATTCGAATGTAGGTAGGTACATGTACAAATGTCTAATAAATTCGATAAAAACAACATAGGGAGGACGTGAAAAACAATGCGAGCTCCATTCTCCCTTAATTAAATGCCCTCGTCACACTGCAGTGAAAGCGACCACAGGTGTGTGTTATGTGCAGGTAACTGGTCAATTCATGTCGGCGGCTCATTGTCAACTTCTGTTTTATCAAAAAATCCTTACGTCAAAATTTTAAATCTACTCCCGAGACAATTCATGCCAATCGTTCGTTTCATTCATTCAACTTGGCTTAACCTTTATTCTAATTAGTTGCAATCGTCATCACTTTAGTATGTTACAAGTACGTCAGTGAAATTCAAACATCTAGTAGAATTTAGAAGAAGCTGGTAAAAACTACCAGTCAAGCCAGAAAATCTCAAGTCTGGTTTTTATATTTGTCTTGACAAAGAAACTGACGATTTTTACCAAAAGTTCAAATATTTCATTCGTCTATTTCTAAAAACATTGTACGACAATTATTCACAATTGTCAACTATCAAAAACTTTCTTATTAAAAGAAAGATGTCATGTTCTACATAGAAATAAATTTGTAATAGATACACGAATCTTAAAGAAACGTTGATTTTGAATAAATGATGCATCGTACCTGTCATTGATAAGACAACTCGGTGTTACATGGTCCAGTGAAATACTAGTAATGGCTAATAGAAATAAATGCATTTCATTGATTTGATTGCGTAATAAATGCGTCTAATGAACTTGGGAGTTAAAAGGTCAAATGCATGCAATATATTATTTGTCTACCTCTACTGAGAGTGATGATACCTCACTTGTGTGCAAGTCAGCAATGAATGAAGTATTTTTTATGCTGAATGTTGAATAGCATGTGTATTGGTTCTTATCATGTAACTCCATTGTATAGTTGAATCATCTATGCTACTAAATCAACATATTATTGCAGTGCCTAATCAAATGGTTAATAAATGATCAGACATTATTGATTGAAAAGGGATTGAGGGAGCAAGAAAGGTAAAGAAAGAAGAGTTATCATCATCATGGACTGATATAAATGAATGTGGATGATAATGAAATGTTGACTTGTCGAACTGGGGTTAAATTAAATCTTCACGTGTCTCTATCCTCCGTGAACTACACACGATTTGCCCATGCGAATTGAATTCCTGAACAAAACGAATACCGAATGGCAAAGACTGTCAAAGCAGAAATGCAAGGTATATTTTTTAGAAGATGATCATGAACATAATAAATGAATAGTGAAGGAGTACATCGTGTGCATCATACTTCACACGTACTTGAGGAGTATTGAGAAGCACAGTTGTTGCTGGCAAAGAAAGTGGGATATAAAAGATATTGGAATTGGATTAGCTTAGAGTGGACACGATCTTCTTTGATCTCGTATTTTGAGATGAATAAGTTCACCGTACGAGATAATGATGAGGGAATGAATGATGAACAAAAGTGGAAGGTAAATGACACACACAGTTTGGTTACACGAATCACAGGAATAATGCAACATGTCTACTCTATTTCTACCACAACACAATGCAGTGCTTTGTTCAACGACTACTCTACACCAAATAATGAAACAATTGACAATGAAGATGTAATAAAAGGACATTAGTAGTCACAGGCACATACCTAGATACATACATCTGCCTACTATGTACTATCAATTGTTGGAATAACATTACGTAAACATATATTATCCATTGCACTCAATTTGCATTTACATGTAACCAACATGTCTCACAAAGATGCAAGTTTTCAAATGTTCATTATTTATTTTATGTACCTATTACTGGGTGTTATGCATAAATAATAGAAAAACCCGTTGACTGAAACTGTGATTACCACGCAATTCTAATACCTAACAACACTCCTGTCTCGAAACATTACGTAATCGTAGATTTCAAATACTACCCATGTATTCTTTTGTAGATACAAATAATAATACTGCATCTGAGTGATTTCACTTTGAATTCACCATATTACAGCTTTAATTTTTTAAATAATTACAGGAAACATGAGAAATTATATTAGAAATTATAAAGGTTGGTTGCAATTGAAAGAAACATATTATCTAATAACATAAGTGTAAATACAAATGCATTTCCAGTTTACATTTTCTTACAGCCCGCTATAGTATACAAGACAAAACTGCAATGCGTATTACTATATGGCCACAAAAAGCCTTTTTACTGCAAAATAATTGAGCATATTATGTAATTGAGTGCATTTTGGTAGGTACATCTTGTTTTTCGTTGTATAAATTAATTGCTACGTATCCACATTTGATTGCTATGGATTGAAATTGCAATTCTGACTAATATTATAGTGTGAGAGACTAGTCATTAAGTATCCCAAGAATGGTTGGTAGTTGGTGTCCATCAAAAATGACTCAAGACTTAAAGAATGGTCATCGTGGTATTATTGTGTTCAACTATTCCGTTGCTGTTTAATGTATAGGTATCGAAAGAGCAGTGTAGTATTTGTATGTCTATATAAATAAATGGGAATCTGACTTGTTGCACACCATATTTGTATTTGTCGGAGTGAAATTCAAATGAGGGAGGACGAGGATTCTGTGGTGGACATCCCACAGGACAATTGAGAATGACGTGCCAACACAATCAAGTCCTTCATTGTTTATTACAAAACCCTCCTGTCTTCAGCAAACAGGGCAATGCTGTGTATTTGTAACTGCAAGTGTGGAAGACCAAGATCAAGGTCCTTTTAGCTGTCTGTTGTCACCCTGTGTAGTGTGTAACAGCAGCACACAAATACAACAAGAATGACAATCCCTATCCATGCAGTGATTAATTAGCTTCACAACCACAACGGTATATAATCCTATCAAATATATATGAACATGGAAATGCAATCCAATCTGATTTTTAACCAATGTTTTATTTATATCGTAGTAGGATTATAATTTTCATGCATCAATTCTCCCTGTCCAATGCATTAACTACACATGACCATCATTTTTCCTTCGCTTGTAATTCACTTGACAGCTTCTGATTAACTACCGAGTCTCTGTGTGTGGTAATTCTAAAATCTTGTAACACATACCGTCTCATTTTATACAATCGCTTCAATTTTTACAAAATCCTTTAAAAAAAGTATTAAATAGATTTAATTATCGAAAAACATTTTTTGTGTTCTTTTCCTTTGAAAAAGTTATAGCGAATTGGGCAACAGAAAGTAAAAAACTAATTACTCAATTCAGTCAGAGTAATAATATTATTATTTTTTGCATGATCTTGAGTTAAGAAGCGTGTCAGCTATTATAGACTTTAGAATCTCTGATACATGCATAGTTAGTATTTATAAGAAGAGCGAATATATTATTGCAAACTGCTTTTATGATTAATTATGATGTGTGCAATTAAATTTGCATAATATAATGGCAAATGAGCCGCGAAGAAGGAAAAGGAGCTACAACAAGAAAAGAATCGTAATATTACGCTCACGCATTCTACACAGGAAGGAATTTAGAGAAAATGAGAGTTATTGGTGGCAAACACCTGATACAATGAAGGACGAAGATGTTTCGACAATAAATCCCAATGCTTTGACATAATGTTCATATTAAATTCTCGGTAGACATCAAAGGCCGGTCGTACATTGTGGTTTTAAGTGTTATGTGCTGTTAGTTCTGTATGTATCTGAGGATTAGGCTTATAGGTACCAGGACTTGTACGACTGCACTACTACACCTAATTCACATCAAAAATGCCCACAGTGACTTGTATATGACTTTCAACTGGTTATAATGTGCTCTCACTCAATCTGACATTCTCAAATGACTCCACTGACGTTTTAATTTTCTCCAACAACAAAAATTTATAAGTGAAGATGTCTCAAGTTAATTGGAAGTTGTAGGATGAAAACAGTATGCGACTGAGCTGCTGCTGACTGATTTATGCACTTAGAATAAATGCAAGACAAGAGTGTCGTCATGTTCTGTGCATTGCATTTGTGTTCGGCATCAGATTACATTAGCCACTTTATCTCATACAAACACATAAAGTGCACAGATACACAAATAGCAGTGTAACGAGAATATCTAAATACTACAAACGAAATCAGTGAATACCTACGCATTATGTAAACACAACAAATGACTTAAAGTTTCATTCAACCCTTGAATATATCTTGGCTACAATCAGCAAAATTAATTTTTAATTTGCATCTGTAATAGTATGGCTTATCGTTAGAATTTAGAATCGATGCATCCAATAAAAATATCGACATTTATGTTAATTTTTTTTACTCCGACATGAACTCATTCCTCGGGCACATTTTATAAACTGATAATGGATTTTTTGGAATTGACGGAATTGACGGAATGATTGAAAAATGCACCAATGGGGAATCTGGTGAAATGGTTATAAGGACTAGGTTCCAAAATATTTATGAACAT
>JAQFYB010004907.1:0-15133 GCA_034694085.1 Pogonognathellus longicornis
CTTGGAATGCAACGGCGACAAACCAAGCAGGGAGATCAGCTGATTTCATCCCGGGTGGTCAAGTAAAATGGTCTATTACTAAAACATCTATAGGTAATTAATTAATACATTTTGTATACATTGCGAATTTTGTATTTGTCTAATATATTTAGTACATCCAACATCGTAATTAGTTGCAAGAGTTGAAAACTCGCTTTAATGGAACAATCACAAATCGAATAATTGATAATACATGATGATGGATGAATACAAATATAAAATTGCCTTACAACTTACAACTTTTACATTAAAATTAGAAAAGCACTTTTGACTAAAATGTATGATTATTTACATCTGACCAACTGGCAGCAGCAATTTAGTTTAGTCGCTGAAGGTTCAATGATCTGGTTATTGTTATTATGGGGTTTCCAAACATATATTTGAGAATATTTGCTCATTTTTTGGTAAGAAAAAGCAATCGCGGAAAGATTATCAAAATCGGATTCGGAATTGATTATAAATATTTGAGTTACCCTTCCAACGAAGGAATAATTAACTACTTCAGTGTTCAGTCTACACAATCAGACTTACGAGTGTTACGAGTTGGATCAGCCGTTGAAAATAATATTATTTATTAATAATAATAATAATTCTTAGAAAGCCAATTTTTGATTATAAATGCTAGACTGCCTAGAAAAAAAGTGTCCAGCGTTTGAAGAATATATTGTTATTTTATTACATAATCTGCACCAATGCATTTGATATTGACTTTTTATTTTGCTAATGGCGAATTTCATTTAATTTCTCAATAGTCGTTTCCTCGATATAGTTCCAGCCTTGCACGATTGACCTAGATGCAAATACTATGGGTCCCAAAAATAAAGCGACTACTACGACTAGGTACAAAATATTTTTTGCAAGTAAAGATTATTTCCTAAATAATTGTTGCGGGTACCAAAGATATTCATTCTAAAATAATAACGATCTTTTCAAATCTATCAAATAGGAAATTGACTGTTAGTCCTCGGAAGACAACACGGCAGACACCTAAGTCGTATGATCAAAAATCTGCAGCTGAAAACAGGAAAAAACAGATTAAAAACACCGACGCCCTTCATAAATGTTCATCTTGTAAAAAATCTTTTGTGTGCAAAAATGAATATAATATTCATTTGAAGACTCACGCTACGGCCACTGGTGCAGTACCATTTAAATGTTCAATCTGTGACAAAGTCTTTACTTGTATATATACTTTAAGAAGACATCAAAGACTAACACATCCAGTTGAAATATATTCTTGTACCATCTGTGACACAAAATTCACCTTTCAACGCGATTTAAAATCTCATATGCTAACTCACACTAAAGGCAAGCTGTTCAACTGTCCAACATGTTCCGCTGCTTTTCCATCCAACTACAATCTCAAAAGACATCAGACGATCCATTCTGAAGATAGGCCTCACAAATGTTCGTTGTGTGAAAAGAGTTTCAAAACGTCAGAATTAAAAGCTGTACACATTAAAGCAGTCCACAGCAATATTCGACCACATAAATGCAGTTTTTGCGAAAAAACGTTCGTAAAGTATTCCAAAATGAAACTCCATGAGCGAATACACACCGGTGAAAAACCATTCAAGTGTCACTTTTGTGAAAAGACATTTAACTGCTATGCAGCCATGCGGAATCACATTGAAAGGCATAAATCAGGGACACCTTACAAATGTTCATTTTGTGAGCAATTATTTCGTTACCATCGCAGCCAGATAGTACATGAGAAAAGACGTCATCCTGGAGAAACAAAGTCACCTGAGCAATTGCACTCAAAGATTGAAAAGAAAATGAAATGTGTTCTTTGTGAAAAAACCTTTCCATCGTGGCAACTGAGAAAGGAACACCTACTTACTCATTCTATGGATCCGAATGCCAAAGCAAAGGAAAAAAAAATAAATAAATGTTCAATCTGTGAAAAAGTCTTTGCGCGTTCAAATCACTTAAAAGATCATCATAAAAGAGTTCATTTAAAGGAAAAAACTCATTTGTGTGTCATGTGTGACAAACCATTTACTTTTTACGGAGAGTTGGAAATACATATGAGAACTCACACAAAGGAGAAACCATATAAATGTCCAATATGTTCCAAACTCTATTCATGCAATGGCAGTCTCAAAAAGCACATGGTAAGACACTCTGAAGATAGACCTCACAAATGCTCCTTGTGTGAAAGGGATTTCAAGACACTAGGACACAAAAGATATCACATTAAAACTGCTCATAACAATGCTTACAATTATAAATGCAGATTTTGCGAAAAGACTTTCAAAGTGGATGGACTTAGAAAAACGCATGAGAAATTACACTCCCGTAAAAAACCATTCAAATGTGATTTGTGTGACCGGAAATTTAAAACCAAGCAATACAGGCAGAAACATCTACGAACTCATTCTTCTGAGAGACCACACAAATGTACATTTTGTGAAAAGACATTTAAATCAAAACACTACCAGCAGAAGCACGAACAAACTCATACTAGAGCGACACTATGCAAACGTTCATTGTGTGAAAAGACATTTAAATCAAAAGACATCAGACAGACTCATGAACAAACTCATACTAGAGCGACATCATTCCAATGTACATTCTGTGACAAATCTTTTCAATATCGTTTGGGCAAAAAACTACACGAAGAAAGACGACACCTTGCAAAACCCGTACAACCCTTACAATCAGTGGGCAATACTGCAGTTACAAACGAAGAAAGTACAAAACCAAAACAAGGAATTCAAAAGAGCGAAAAACCAAGAAAGAGAATCAAACGTGTTTTAAGATTCCGAACAAGGTATTATCCTTGTACCAAGTGCTGCAAGAATTTCGTCACATACAAAAATTTACTTTCACACAGGAAAACTCCGAAACACAGGAATAACAAATCAAAGACTTGTAGAGTTATTGTTTTGAGATTTGCATAAAACTTATGGAAGCCACGCTGACTACTTATATCTACGAAATTCAGAATTCATGTTAGTTCCATTCCGAAAATAACCAGTTTCCAAATAGTACTATGTCATCACTTATAATTCCAGTTTTTTATTTAGATTGCTAATTTCATTATGCCGTTTCTAAATTTGATCTTCGAAATGCAAAAACAGTCAAATGTCTTCTATTATTTTCATTTCAAATATGGTTTGCAGTTCGTTACACTTATTTATTGTTTTGAGATTTGCGTAAAATACAATTTACGTCAGGCGCTTCTAACATCAATCATTTTATCATTCCTATGTTTGTTAGATCCGTCATCCGTAAATGAATATTTGTAAAACAATATATATATCACCACTTAATAATTGAATTGTTATTGCCATATTTACTTTGTTAATTATAATATAATATTCAAGTAAGTAGTTTGACGCTTTGATTTATAGCTTAATGAAATTTTCAGCACTGTTTATTATCAATAAAATGTATTTCATTACATTTACATATTGTCCAGTGTAACGCCAAAATCATAATGGATATTATATATCGAATTTATTAAATATCGTATAATCAAAGGCTAATCCGTTTAAAAATGTGCTGTTTATTTCATCTTGATTAGAAACGGCTTGATATACAGCAAATTAAAAAAAATATTCAAATAGTAATTACCGGGTTGTCTTAAAAGAACTGTTTAAAAAATAAATGCATGTAGCTAAGATTTGTAAAAATAATATTTCAGTACTTGAATTGTCAGGCTAAAATATTGTTGCTGCTATGAATCAGTAGTCTATTTATATCTCCGTGATTTTTAAATAGTTTGCATTTGATATGTATACATTACATTTACTGTGACCTACCAAAATGATACCGTACCTAAATATAAGATCATTCAATATCTCGACACCTTAATTCCCTCTTGTCGTAACTAATATGTACAAAATGCGAAACTGCTATTTAAATTAGTTACTACAATTTGTGTTTCTGTATCATACAAGAGGGAATTAAGGTGTCGATCTTCTACTCATAAACACTAAATTCCATTTTATATGAAAACATGGAAATGACAGCAAGATATACCTAAATATATATATTATTGACATTAAATTATCAGTGATGACCACTGTCGTAGCCAGTGGTGCGGACAAGGGGGCAATTGCCAACACCCACCCTTCCGAAACCAGGATAAAATAGGTTATTTTAATAATAAAAATCACCAAAATACGCGAAATTTTTTGCTCTACACTCGAATTATTAATTCAAAACAATTCAAAGGTTTATTTCTTGTAAGAAAGACCCACTGTACATGTACACTGAACAGTGTAAAGAATCCCATGAAAATCAGTTTTCTCATACAATAAAAATTATTTAGAAATTACATCAAACAGTCAACTCGGTTCTTTTGGAGTTGAAAGCAATGGAAATGTGCTACTTTAAGTACTAAAGGCATCTGTGCTTGAGAAAAATATTGTAAATTATTATGTTGCTGAATTTGAGCATCATTAGCACTGTGTGAATGTAACTAAATATTATGGGACATATTGACATTGCTTGAAAATGAAGCATTATTTTCGCCATTGTTTAACGTTAGTACTATATTTTGAGATTGAGATGAATCGCTGCTGTCGGTTTTGTTGTCAATAGATGGTTTCACTTTCTTCTTTTTCTTTGGGAACGGTTTTTTGTAAATTCTTTTAGGCAACGGGACATTTGGATCTCGTGTGTGGATGAGTTCGTGCACTTTGAGATTGTCAGCCGTTGTCAATGCCTTTCCACAAAAAGAGCAGACGTGTGGTCGTAATCCCGAATGGATTCTTTCGTGACGGTTACGAATTCCCCTTGTTGTGTAACTCTTTTCACATACACGACACTTGTATGGCCTTTCTCCCGTGTGGATTATCATGTGTTTTCGGAGAGCTGTTTCGTCTTTTAGAGTTTTGCCACAAGTTTCACATTGGACACCTTCGGTTTCTTCATGACGTCGGGCTACATGACTCTTAAAAGTTGTTTTACAGGGGCTTACAAATGGACAATGAGGGCATTTAAAACAATCTTCGGGATTCAAATGAATTTTCTTATGTTGTTGTAATGATCGATTGCTAACAAAAGTTTTGCCACAAAAGTTGCATTTAGGCGTTTCTAAAAATATTGAGAAAAAAGGCAAATAAATGTTTTTATCAATAGTGTGTTGTCCGTTGTCCTTGTAATAGTAAAAATAATCATGTTTGAGAATTCGAAAAATTTTAATTATTTTAAACGACTAGATTTGAATATCAACGGAAAAAAATCATAAAAAATCACGTAGTTTTAAAATAATGCTTATATTTAGAAATAATTTTTTTAAACATAATCTGGGCCAATGTTTAAGTACTAAATGTTATATCATTTATAATATTTCTTTAGGAATAATTAATAGAGTCATACATTAAAATAAATAATAATACCATCATCGTGTTTCCGTGTAATATGAGATTTCAATTCAGAGGAATTTGTGCATTCTTTTTTACAGTAGCAGCAAACGAAAGGATTTAGTCCTGCATGAATTTCATTATGAGTTGTAAGTTCGTCGTTACTGTTGTAGCCTTGACCGCATATTGCACATGTGAACTGGTACTCGCGAATCGGTTTCACGTACTCTGGGTCATTGATTGTGATATTGTTCTCAGGATGAGTCATCTTATGTCTATCGAGCTTTTTCTTTGTATAAAATTTCTTTGGACAAAAGCCGCAATGATAATCAGTTTTTCCTGTCAAAATGAAAATGATAATAATAATTATTAGAACTATCTTTTTTCTCTAAAAAAATTGAGTGTGAATTGTTTCGTTACTTTACCTTCATGGATAGTTCTGATATGCCTTTGCATATCGTACTTTTTCTTGTATATTTGATTACAGCCTTCAATTGGACAAGGAAAATTATTGGGGTTTCTTCTCTTAAATCTTTCTTTAGCTTTTTCATACCACCATTTTTCCATATCTGTCCGTGCCCCTTCCTCCGGCACGTAATCTTCATCTTCAGGATCTTCATGTTCTTGTTTTGTACCTTTTCTTGATTTTTTTGGTTGCTCTTCATCGTCGTCCGATAAAATGTCATCCCTTAATTCACCGGAATTCAGTCTTGTATCTTCGAATGTAAAACGCTGTGGTGGCTTCCGCTGTCGTCGCACAACTCGTCCTTGTTGCGAATTTACAATATCGTTTTCCAAAACTCCCGGATTCAGTTTTTCTGGAGAAGTTTCCATTTTTTCAACTTCACATTCCAATTCATCATTTTGAGAGCCACAGTAATCTTCATAGTCATCATTTGCTTCAATGGCAGTGGAAATGTTATCCAGTAATAGTCCATTTTCGTTTGTTTCGATTCTAATGTTGATATTTTTCTTAGTTTGATGTTTTTGTATTTTAGTATCTCCAACCAAAGTGTGGCAATCCTGGATTGTTTTAGTGACAGTAGAAATTTTTTCTTGTATTTTAATTTTGGATGTTAAATCTTTAAGTCTTTCCCTTTTCTCAAGTGCTTTTCGGGCACCTGGCTTCTTAACATTGCTCCATCGCTTATTCAATTTCTTTTGTTTCGCGTGCTTAGTCTTAGTGTTGCAATTGATAATGTCGGCAATTTTTGATTTAGTAAAAAGTCGCAATGGTACATCCTTTCTGGCATGCGCATCACGATTAAACGCAGAGGAGTTTTCTGTTGAAGAAATAAAAAAAATGCTTACCATAAATTCATAAAATCTTTATTTGAAAAATTAAATAAACTGGAATGAAATACAAATAAATGCACGAATAAATGAGTTTTTTCTACCTGTGTAAATACGTTGAACAACTTCATTGACAGAAAGATTTCCTGAAAATTCGAGATTTTCCGATGTAGATGGATGGTTGTCTTTTGAAATATTAGCATGTCGCTGTGATCCCTTCAGTTGAATAAAATTTAAAGCAAATTTTTTCCTTAAGACGATGGATAGTTTCTCAATAGTTATTTGTAAAGAAATAATCAGCCTTCTCGTAAAGTCTGCTTCCCAAATTAACTTTAGGCAGGAGGAACAATACTGCGCAATTTGAAAGAAGCGATTGAAATGGCGAGAATCTGAGATTAAAAGCACATCGCAAATAGTTTCAGCACATTCCTTTCTCCAGTTTTCATTTGCCATCCATTTCTCACGAGAAAATTCGGTGTTGGTTGTGTTCGATCCACAAATCAAACAAATGTGTGGATTTTCTTCTTGATCCATACTTCGATCAGGATCTACGAGAATTGAGTTATGACAATTTTCTTCCTGATTTTCAATTTTGATGATGGTTTCAAAAAGCATGGCTTTTGATGTTATCTCAGTTTGGAAAATTTCTTCATTCTGCTGAAATATATCATTGGATTTGATATCGAATGTTTCCTCATTGAATTCATCTTTGACAGCAATCGAATCTTCGGTTGCCATTGCCATATCTCGTCTCCCCTCGTCTTGCTGATAATGTCCCTTGTCTTTTCTAGTTCTTTCCGTTCTTCCAGTGTTGAATGTCAAATGTCTGAAATCAACAAATATGACTAATCTCAATTCTCAATATGTGACTAACAAATAATAAATTTTATTTCCCAATCTGAAAACAAAAATTAAAAACGTATGACTGATCTTTAATTTAATCTTTGGAGTTGTATCGTTGTTTCACACTTAAATATTTATACCTTTTTATTAGGATTTTCTCCTCTCCGATAAATATTTCTATCCATGAATTTCTGAGTTTCCATTTCACATTATTGATTATAGTTCTTCGTAAAAAGTAAAAAATGATGAATCAAAAGTCAAAAGTCAACAACTGACAACTGACTGGCTCACAAAACACAAAACTATCATTGAATTTGAACTTAGAGCTTAATAAAACATAAAATCATAAATTCTATCTAGATGTACCGATCCCGATGTGCCCCAAACCTTAGAACTTCACACTTGAAAATAAAATTGACTTGAGATAATGAATTATTATACCGTATTCTTACTACTTTTTATTATAAATTGCGTAAGGCTGTATGCAGCGGCGTATCCAGGTCGTACATTGGGGAGGGGGGCTTGAGCAAACCTTTAAGTTGTTCGTGTTTGTAATTTTGCTTAAATTTGCAAAAATTTTGCTTAAATTTGCAAAAATTTTGCTTAAATTTGCAAAAACTTTGGTTAAATTTGCAAAAATTTTGCTTAAATTTGTGCAAATATAGATCAAAATCAATGGAAACTGCAACAATGTCGCGCGAACATTTTTGAGATTTTTTGCATTTTTACAGCAAAAATTACTTCTTTTTTTGTTATTTTGGGAAATTACCTGTTTTTATCTAGTGTATAGTCCCAAATTTGGTGGGAGGGCTTCAGCCCCCTAAGCGCCCTTACATGCGGCACTGGCCGTATGTACAAATTAATTTCGGAGTGGGCAAAATACCAACCTAAATCATAAAGGTTAAACCTACCGCGTGAAGCCAGAAAAAATTACTCAATTTGGTTCAAAGTCAAACGTATCTATGTGCGTAGCGCATACCTAGGTTCTAGGTAGCTCAAAATCGAAACGAAAATATTTGATCAAAATCAATGTAAAATGCTATAAAATTTTTAAGATTTTTTGCATTATTAAGGCCAAGACTCTTTTTTGGGGATTTGCCACAAAACAGGTTAGGTATTTTAATAAAGAAAAGCACCAAAAATTTTTGTTGCGCTTTCCGCGAATTTTATTTATTTTTATCACCCCTGTGAGCCAAGGGATGAATTTGGGACATAGGGACATATGCATGAAAGTTGTGTAAAACTCTATAAGGGCTATATATCTATATCTTCCCTTATCCGATATTATCCTTTAAAAAGGGGCGAGGTTTTTTTACTAAACCCCAAATGGCAAATAAGGAGTCGTTATTCTTGAAGTCTCAAGGATAATTAAACTTTTTATTATATCACGTTACGTACAGTTTGTCACAAACAGCTTCACGCTTTCAGAAGGACTTATTATAATATAATTAAAACGGTATCAATTAAACACCTAATTATTACATTTTAATAATTCAATATGTGAATCCCAATTCAAAAAAGTTTTATAGTTAACAAAAATATGCTACGTACAGTATACAGAAAAATTCAAGGCATACAAAAATGAAGAAGGGTAGCGTGATATTTTAAATGTAGAACTATTGAAGACATAATTTTGTCAATATTATAGACGAGAAATCCAAATATGATGGAAGAAAAGGGAATTCTTTTTGGAGAAGTAGTTGTATCCTTTGTTGTATCATTCGGTTATTAAGCAACTGTTCTTTTGATTAATTTTCAATTTTTGGTGTGATGTGTGTATAAAAATCGCTTTCCTGCGATATTATTCAAGACATTGAAAATTATGCGTTGTTGCTGATCGGGTTCAAGATGATTCATTATTTTGGGTTGCATTCCCAAATGCTACAATTTTAATGCAATCCATAATATGAGGAATATTAAAAGCAGTTTTCTTTGATTTCCATTTTGTTTTGCTTTTATAGTGTCTTTTAGGCAAAGGAACATTTGGATCTCGGGTATGAATGCGTTCGTGGCGTCTTAGAATGCTCTTTGTCTTCAGTCTTTCTCCACAAAAAGTGCATACATACGTTCGCAACCCGGAATGCATTTCTTCATGTTGTTTTCGACTAACCCAGGTTTTAAACCTGGGTTGGTTTTTAAATTGAGTTCCTTAAATACCTTAAAAAGTTACCCTAGCCTTAAAACACAGTCTACCTGCAGGGAGAACAGTAGCTAATTACTGATGCAGTAAGGACTATAAAATATACAAACAAACAAACAAACAAACGATTTTTCACAGATATGACACTTGTAACGTTTTTCATTACTATGCCATCTCATGTGCCGACGGAGGTAAAGTGGGCCATTGAAAGTTTTACCACAAGTTTCACATTGGGCAGTTTTCGGTTCTCTATGATGTAGGTTCACATGGTAAGTCAGCAACGGTTTCGTTCCAGTGTAGTAATCACATTCTTTACATTTAAAACACTCATCTGGGTCCACATGAATTTTTCGGTGTTCCTGTAAACTCCGGCCATTAGTAAAACACCTGCCGCAGAATTCACATGTAGGCGTCTCTGTTAAAAAGACATTATAAAGAATTAATTTTTAAGATCATTTTCAATCCATGCAAAAATTACGGTTATACAATTAAAATATGTTGTATTGATTTGGTGCCATAATAATTTATTAAAAAGCAAACGATTTTTTTGCCAATCGGGTGCATTTAAATCTTTGTGATAACAAGCATATCTATTTAAAACGAATTAGGACTAACAATCTCCATTGCCAGAGTTTTAGGACAGATTACAGGTTATTGACAATTGAAGATTTGAAAAATTCGAAGAGAATTCAATCAAAATGTAATGGGAAAACCGCGGTTTATGTTTTTATTTAAAAAAAATGAAAAGAAACAAACCGTGATCATGTTCTCTCCTAATGTGAGCTGCTAATCCTGCTGCGTTAGTGAACTGTTCATTACAGTGAGAGCAAACGAAAGGATTTGGTCCAGAGTGAATTTCCATATGAGATAAGAGGTCTTCCTCCTTAAGGTAACCCTGATCACAAATTGCACATGTGAAATCGTAGATTGGCTTGAAATATTTAGGGTCGTCGGTTGCGATGTTGATCTCAGGATGAGTAAATTTATGTCTTTGCAAAGTTCTCAGTGTAGGAAATATCTTGGAGCAAATTTTGCAACTATGAATGTCTTTCATTCCTATGAAAATTGCACAAAATCAAACTTCAATCGGATTTTGATAATTATTTATTAATGTTTGTATTTTAAACACTTTAGTGTGGAATTTTACCGTTATGCACAATTTCGATATGATGCTTCAACACCTGGTTTCTGGTGCATTTCCTTTCACAACCCTCCACAGGACAATGAAAAAGAGCTTCATCTACACGTATTCCTATTTCAAGCAAAACACAAATGTTTAAACTGTCTGCTGTATTACATTTCTCTAACAATTTAATTTTGTATTTAAATAGGTTTGTCACCCTTATGTTCAATTTTGACATGCCGTCGCAAGGCGAACTTGTCTGGATACAAGAAATTGCAACCTTCAACAGGACAAGCTTTCCCCTTAAGATCTCTCAAATGCTTCCTTTTCAATCTTCTCCTCAAATTATGCAATTCCTAAAAGTTTAATTTATTAATGAATTTTATTTTTCATTTCATTTTATTTTGATCATTTCAATTAAACTAAAGCTTGTTGCAATAATATGAAAAAAATTATTTGAAAATGAAATGAAAAGTGAACAATACTTTTTTATTTCAATGAAGTAAAAATAAAAAATTGAATAAACATTTGCCACATAGAAATGAAAAATGGTTAACTTAAATAGGTCTTACTCTGTCATGTTGCTGGTGGCGCCACCGTCTCTCCCAGTATTCACTATGAATTCCGCCCTTTTTTTTAGATTTTTCTACCTTCTTTTTTAGGTTTTTTGGCTGACCCTTCGTAGAAAAAAAAATTAGCTACTTATCCAGAAATCTTAAACAATAGTACAAAGAATGGTTGCGTTAAGGCATGGAAAAAAAATTGTCTGACATGGTTTGCAAATCGGAATCTTTAAATGATCTTCAGCTCTTAATCTTAATATTGGTGTGGTAGCGTAATACAGTATATATCACCGCTGATGTTTCATAGTAATTTACATGTATGTATTTTTCACTTTTATATCATGATATAAATAATGTCTATGCAATAGGCACAGACACGTATCCAGGATCGTAAGCTGGGGGATGCACAGCTAAGTTTTCTACAGAAATTAATTAATGCTAGACCAAAAGTCAAATAGGAGGTACAATTGAGAGCATACAGCGCTTTGAATTATGTCCAAACCAACTTAAAACGCATCAAATTTGCGCGTCGCACGAGTTTTTTCCTAATTTTTTTTAACTTTTATGGTAAAATAAGCTATTTTTTGGGAAGCTAACTCATTCTGGGGGTGCACGTGCGCCACCTCTGATTACCTGCCTGAATAGGCATGTTAGTAAATAACTTTCCCAATAGCAATAATGGAGATAATAAAGAATTTGCAGTGCAAATCAGCAAAATTGACGTGGCAAAAGCAACAACAGACGATAAGGTAAAATGATTTTGTTATGTGGGAAGTCAAAGGGAAGTTTGTGCAGAATTCCACAGGCATTACCCCGATAGATCACGCATTTATCAAGTGTTTGTGAGAAGGCTCTCTTTTCAAGATTCAAGAAAAGTGGTTCTGTGGTTTGTGCTGCTCGTGCCCAACCTAAAACGACTGCAACCAGTAATGAAAATTGTCGTCGCGTCATTGAAAAAGGAGGAAGACATATTATATTGACCATCTTTCAATAACATGAGAACCAAATATTACACAACCTTTTATGTATCATGAAATAAAAGTGAAAGTTAATACATGTGAATACCTATGAAACATCAGCCGTGATACATATACTGTAGCTGAACCAATTCCTGATAGTTACCAAAATTACTGATAATAATATATAAATTCGATTACAAAGAATGGGCAACCATAAGTTTCCCAGTCTAAGGAAGGATCAAACTATTAACACTTAAACTACCATGGTGCGGACACGCTGTCCAGCCGTAATTAATTTTTTCAGTTTTGGTATAGGAAACACCCTCCAAATATTTGTGTAGAAAGCTGGGAATTTTTGTATAGGTCCGCTACGTTACTTTACATATTATAGCAAAAATTCAAAATATTAAGTCCAATGGTTTGACCTACAGAATTTTTGAAAGTTGACAAGTCCAAAATCTTGCCATGTAAAAGAGCCTAGGCTTTGAATCATTTCAGTGCGGCGCCATTGTATTTGGGGCTAGTTGGTACACTTTTTCCTACTCTTTTACATGGGGACGGCGCTACCTAACCACAGCCCTTTAAGTTTTCCTAAAACCCATGGCCTCTTAAGTGTTAAACCATGGGTGTCCTCATCCAATTGAATCCCACTATGCGGTTCTTTTGGAAATTCTCAGGAATTGTCCCTACGTTTATTCGTTACATTTTCTTACTGTTTTTTGTTTCAAAAATTATACTTTCATGCCGAAATACTCCGTTTAATAGCATGACCCTTATTTACAAACAGAAATCACCACCACATAAACTTTTCTTGATTTAAACTATATTTATCAAAAATCAAGTCAAATAATTATCTGTATTTCAAAATGCAGGTAATGATTTGAATATTACAACGATAAAGTTCTAATCTGGATAATACCTTTGATGAAATATCTTCAGTTATAAAAAGCTGTGGTGGTTTTCGTTGTCGTATAATTTTTCCTCTTGAATTTAAAATATCGCCCTCCAAATCCAGTTTAGGCTGCAATTCCGGAGATGTTGGCTGTCTTTCAACTTCAAAATTTTCACAATTTTCTGTGGAACCGTTATTCAACGTTTCATTATGCTTTCCTTCGATATTGAATATTTGTTTCCTAGGGCGCGCTCGTTTTCCTTTGATCTCCGGTAAAATACTATAATCCATTACTATGTTAGTGACTGGTAATAGATTTACGATTTTACAAATAATCACAGGTTCTGCAATACTATTTCCTGCACGATCATCCTGACAGTCATGGTATGTATTAATTTCAGAGGAAGTGTTGTGCAATAATTCATTTTCTTTTGTTTCCGTATTTATGATTTTATTTTTTGATCGCCCAGGTTTTCTAATGTTTGTCACTAAATTGCAGTTTTCCCCTCCTTCTTTAGCGCCCGACACCAATTATTATTCCCTTTTAATCTCCAGTACACTGCTGTCTGCATAATTTTCCTGGAAGTTGTCATTTTCATTAATTTTGGCACAGATGTTATTTAATAGGTACTATATTTTCTTTTGTTGGGATATATCAAGATCGCTAAACAATAATAATATCAGGTCCCCTCATATGCTCGTTTTGAAAAAGGGCCTCAGCCATTAGAGAATTACATATGCTTCTTACGTCAAACGTAGATGAAACGGCGTCCAATATTTCTTAGTAAATTATTTTATCATGTGAAATTATTGAACTCGTTTTACTAACAGTAAGAATAGTATTTTGGCTGAATAGCTACTTTTTAGAATGAGTCTTTGACCACACCTTTATTAAATGGTGGAGCCTTTTTTAGCAAGCTTTATTAGTGTTGGTGGTGGTGAAACAATTCATAAAAAATTATTATGCACGTACGGAAACAATGGTTATCCCAAAAAATGTCTCAAGACAAGACACCCAAAAAATGTTTCAAGACAAGACACCCAAAAAATGTCTCAAGACAAGACACCCAAAAAATATCTCAAGCCAGGACACCCAAAACATGTCTCAGACACCCCAATAACTGACGCCACTTGCTTACATTTGTTTTACACAATTTATTATTATTTTTTATTTACCTCGGTTTGGTTGTTCAGGCATTTCTTAGGATGTCCTGATTTTTTCTTACGCCCCTCTTTGAAAAACTTCTTCGGACATCCAGGCTTTCTTTTACGCTCCCCTAACTTGAAAATATCCACTTCCACTTCAGTGTCAGTCGTCAATTCTTTTTCTATTTTAATATCGGGTATTGAAATGCTGACCCCTTCTTTCCTTAGACGGGTCATTTTCTGATGTGGCTTCAGTTTGGTCCAGCGCTTTGCTTTTGGTTTCGACTTCGAGCGCCTTCCCTTAGTGTATGTATCAGTAATGTGACCATTCGTTTTGGTTTGTAATGGCACATACTTTGTTTCATTCATATAATTCAGATCGAAAGCAGAATAATTTTCTGTGGAAGAAATTAAACTAGCTATAATTCAGTGTACCGCGACAATATATAATTAAAAATAACAATAAATTCAGTAGGGTTTCATCAAATTTTTACCTGAGTATATTTGTTGAACTACTTCTTCGAAAGATAAATTTCCTGGAAATTCGAAAACATTAGATGAAGTCGGATAATCGTCTTTATGAAGCTGTGTTGTGTTCAACTGAATAAAATTTAAAGCAAATCTTTTCCTCAAAGTGATGGACAGTTTATCTATATTTTTTTGCAGGGACACAATCCGTCTTCTCGTAAAGTATAGCTTCCCGAATAGCAATTTAGCGTTTTCATTCGTTCATATATGGCTCATTTCTGGTTTTCATCGTATTCGTTCAAATCACACTTAGAAATAACGTACCGTGACTGAAAACCTTCAACCAATA